>JAECUM010000689.1:0-142563 GCA_016617855.1 Megalonaias nervosa
ATATTATGCCCATAATGCATCAGTATTTACAAGTCTGTACTGTCTGTGCCAAGGCTCATGTATAAACCAGTATGACTCGATGAAACGTCATTTGTGCTTTCACCCACACTGGAATTTGTATAAGGATCTAATCCACCAAGAAACAGTCAAAGTGGTGTGCAAGTATTTTGAAACATTGTTATGAACATGATAATTACCACACATACACAAATGCACAAACACACTTTAGAAATCTTTTCATGGAATATAAACATACAAGTGGCTGAATAGTAGTGACTTGGTGTTGGACTCACTAAAATGAAACCACATTCAGAGTTAAGATACTGGTCACTGTCTCTAAGGCCAACAACAAAATCTGACGAATGGATGGACAATGGTTTCACTGGACCAACATATTGTTCTCTGCCACATTTTAGTAATGTCAGACTACTGATCATGCCACCACCATTAATGCATGAAAATAATACAAAATGGCAGAAAATGAGTTGGACCAGTCCATCCCAGCAAGTGCCAAAAGTGGCAACACAGAATTTAACACAAAAGGACATGTTTCAATTTACTATGTGGGCATACTACTACATGTATTGATGTTTTTGACATCAAATGTATCAAATAATGTTCAAATGACTAAAATTCAATTCTGAAATTTGTCTTCTATATCATTAAAAATGTGCAGAGTAAGTGGAAAACTACTGTGAATTCATTTACAGCCTGATTAAAAATGGTGCAAAGAAACAATGCCTGATACAGTCAAAATATGAGGTGTGTATGTGCGATTTGGATTTTTAACATAGCTTTAAACAATTTTCAGTCATATCGCTACGATGTCTGTAGTGTGGCAGTTTATAGTGATGTCTAGGACTGGGGCATCATGCCGCAGACATGTAGCATGATGTCCCACCCAGCCACATTATTCAGACACCAGGCCGGCCAGTCCTAACACTGACCTCTTAATACTGAGCTCCAAGCGAGGCAGGTGCTAGTACCATTTTTATAAGTTTTTGGTATGACTTCGTTGGGGTTTCAAACCCATGACCTCCTGCATCCGAGGTGGATGCTCTAACCTTAAAATAATAATAATAATAATAATAATAATAATAATGCTTTATTTATAGAGGGTGACTCATTAGTCAAGGATTATTCTCCCTTGAGGCCCTCTTAAGGAAAGTATAACAATGCACATTATATGAAGACAGCAATAATTACTGTAATTATAAATGTAATAGTCAGCAATTTTGTGATACATTTGATGTCCAAAAATATAAAAGGGATTTACAGCCTGATTCAAAATGGTACAAATAAATGCCTGATGCAGTCAAAATATAAAAGGGATTTATAACCCGATTCAAAATGGTGCAAACAAGCAATGCCTGATGCAGTCAAAATATGAAAGGGATTTACAGCCCAATTCAAAATGGTGCAAACAAACAATGCCTGATGCAGTCAAAATATGAAAGAGATTTACAGCCTCATTCAAAATGGCACAAACAAACAATGCCTGATGCAGTCAAAATGTGAAAGGGCAGGGAGGCAATTCTCATCCATTCACCGTGTATTTTGTGCAGTGTTTGGCCAATGCTGTATTTTAACTACCTTATATACTCACTTATAAGTTGCATGAAACTGCAAGCAACAAAGACCCTGATCTGCCAAAGCATAATGCACCTGCAGATCAGTGTCTATGTTGCTTATTCTATTGATTAATCCTAACAAACTTCACAGACCCAGATCTGCCAGCGCATTATGTGATGGAAGATCTGGGTCTGGGCAATATGCAGTTTGACTCAACTTATAAACGAGTACATACGGTATAAAGTCTTCACACCAGTGAATAGATATCAGCTGCCTATCTGTGCTTGCCATTTATGACTAAGTCAGGTACCGATTGTGTGCTGTTGTAGGGATTAACACCATTTTTCAGCACAAGATAGGCTATACATGCGGCCAATATAACTGGTGGAGGAAGAACCCTGGAAAACCCCGGGAAGAACCACTGACCCACAAGAAGCTACTGGCAAGCTTTCTCACATACTCATGTTAGCTGAGCCTGAGACTCGAACCCACGCAAACAGAGGTGAGATGGCAGTGATCTGGAACGGTGAGTACTTTAGACCACTCGACCACTCAGGGTCTCTCAAATTTTTGTGTTTTTGTAATTAAAAATAAAATGACCTTTTCCATCACTAATTTTATTCATGGATTTGAGGAAGGGTTCTTTGTTCTGCTGAACTGTTATTCTTAACCTAGTCTTTAAATTTGTAGTCTGGAGTTTGAGCTTCAAAATTTGGTTCATCACAAACTCAAGTTCAGTGCTCAATGATCTCCAGGACTGCTGACAACTGCTTCAACCCAGATCTGCTGACAATAGCATCAACCCTGGTGTAAAGCTGCAAAATTTGTGAGATATTTTCGCAGTACATTCTGTTATGGTCAACCATTAAGACTGACATATGGGCTAGGCTCACCATAAACTGGTAGCTTGCGATGGTTCCTTTCGTTTGGATATTGTCCAAGAATAGTCATCAATAAAGGCAGACTAAAGAGAATTATTCTGACTTCAAAGGCATATTAAAATTTTGGTGGTTTGATAAAGTTAATCCTGATTGGCTAAGCTAAACAAGGGTGTGTGTGTTCACAGACTACATCCAAGGTTTTAAGCAATCTCCCTCATGGGTAGTATGAAGGTCTCTGAGTATATTAACCAGTAATTTCTGTTGTTAAATAAATTGTCAAAGGCATGGGAGTGTTGCGAAAATTGAGGGACACGGAAAGAGAGATTTGGCTTCACAGAGAAGGCAGCAAGGAAAACAATAGCTACAATGCGTGCATCAGATAGTGGGAAAAGACAGCAGACAGCCAAGTTATGGTTGAGGGGACAGAGAGAGAGAGAGAGAGAGAGAGAGAGAGAGAGAGAGAGAGAGAGAGAGAGAGAGAAGGAAAAGAAATACAAAGGAAAAGAAATATGGCAATGCTGACCTGTCACCAACAATGATTTGGAAAGGATCGGAAGCAACAAGGTTATACTGGCATGACAGCAAAGTTTGACCATTCACTTGATTCTATGATGAAATTTGTTTTATCAGAACAGAACAGCTAGTTGCATTTGGCATAAATTTTGTAATTCTATTTCTAAGAGAAATTTTTATATCATCCAAATCTCATGTTCAGTTTCATTCTGCTGATGTAATTGATTAGATTGTTATATTTTATGTATGGGGGCTTGTGTTGTTCTATTCTGTATCTTTGCTCAGATCTCTGTTACACCATCCATTAATTTCATATTTTATTTTATTGCTGGGCAATAACACTAGTTGATCATCTCCCAGATAATGATAACAAAAGCACCACTGAGGTAGGCGATCATATCATACCACATATCTCCCTCAATGCTCTAATACCAGGTCTGCTGACAACTCAGGTCTGTTAACAAAAGCATCAACCAGGTCTGCTGAAAGAAAGAATCAACCCAGGTCTGCTGACAGCAGCATCAAACTCAGGTCTCCTGGCACCAGAATCAACCAAAATCTGCTAATAACATCATCAACCCAGATCTGCTGGTACTTTATGCAATGACAAATCTGACTAAACTCTTTTTTTCACTGAATACCTCATAAAACATTAGTTATTAACAGCTTCTGAGTTATCAAAGAGAGAAATAGCTGCAAGGTGTTGTGTAATGAAGTGCTGCATTCAGCGCTGTAGGCTTCATGTATTTGAGTGTTATAATAACCAGAGATTATGCAGTCTTGATCCAGCTTGAACAAGATGCTGGGGGAAAACAAGTAATCACCAGCATCACTGCTGGCTCCCTTTCTGAAATGTGCAAACATTCAATACATAATGCCGCAATCAATACAATGAAAAAGTAAAAATCAACATGTAATTCATTATATACTTATCATTTCCATTTAGTTCTTCCACCGTGGGACCACTCCTGTGGCCTAAGTGGTTGTAACGTCTGCCCCGGATGCGGGAGGTTGCAGGTTCAAACCCTGGCCGAATCATACCAAAGACTTATAAAAATGGTAACAGCAGCTGCCTCGCTTGGTGCTCAACATAAAAAGGTTAGTGTTAGGACTGATCAGTGTGGTTTCAGGATAATATGACTGGGTGGGACATAATGCTACCTGTCTGCAGCATGATACCCCAGTGCTAGACATCACCAACTACTACACTGCAAACATTGTAGCAATATGACTGGAAAATTGTTGCTCTTGTTGTTGTTACAGGGTTTAACGCCATTTTTCAGCACAAGATAGGCTATACATGGCAGCCAGTATAACTGGTGGAGGAAGAACCCTGGAAAACCCTGGGAAGAACCACCAACCCACTAGAAGCTACTGGCAGGCTTACTCACGTACCCATATTAGCCCAGCCTGAGACTCAAACCCATGCCGACAGAGGCGAGATGGCAGTGATCTGGAATGGTGATCACTTTAGACCACTCAGTCACTCGGGGCTCCCTGGGAAATTGTTAAAGCTATGCTAAAAAGTCCAAATCACACACACACTTCCACTGTGTTTCACTAAATGGTTCCAAGTCCAAAACCACAACCAATACACATACCAAACTGACACAACTTACCATACTTACTTTTTACACCCATTCACATGAAGGACACAATTATTCATCCATTCAAGCTGTCAGAGGAATTTATTCAATTTAACTGTCTTTTTATTTTACCAAAGTAATATGCTTAAGTCTGCAACATATTGTCACGTTTGCTAAGCCCAGCTATAAAGTCATGTATAAGCTATAAACCACTGTCTTGGGAATATTACCGCAGCCATGTGTTTGATGTCTAAAGTTTGCAGCGGGCTAGTGTTAATCTTTTACGCAAGGTTACATGACCAGCCAGAAGCTTGAATCAGCAAAGGTGATAGATCGCACCACTTCACACCTATGTGTTACAGCTTAGTCCTAAGATCAGAGGGAAGCCTGCGGGGTGAGCAGGGCATGTTCTCATCCATCCCCATGTTGACAGACAGCGAGAGGGACATTGTCCATTAAGTTTGATTGGATCGGTTCACAGCAACATCCAATCGGAATTGAGATAGAGGGTTTAATTACAATTTAGATCGAATTATAACTTTCAGAACGCTAAAAAAAAGTTAGTTTCGCCTAGACAGATTGCTGAGCAATATGGTTACTCCAAGAGAGCCACCTGTAATTTGGTGGTAAAACTTAGAGGTAGATTCTAAGGAAAGACAAAGCTTCAAAAAGGAAGCTTTTTAGGGGACAGAGAACTTCCGGTTCCATTGAGTCCCGAGTCTCCAAGAGGTGGAGACGGAATTGAGACTAGTCGAACAGTCGAAGTCGACAGAGGTCTAGTCGGTGGAGAGAAGGTGGAGGAAGAAAAGGAGTAGGGAGGAGAAAGTGGAGGAGGAGGAGGAGTATAGAGAAGTCAAGGAGGAGGAGAAGGAATTTGGAGAAAGTCGGCGAGGAAGAGGAGAAGGAATTGGGAGAAATAGGAGAGAGAAGAATACCACAGATGAGTAGAATACAAGGACAGGGAGAAATCAATCTCACACTGCTAATCAAGTGATGCAATAAGCTATTAAAGGGTCGAGCGGAAGGAGTGTAATTGGAAATTTGAATCATTTGACTACTGAATTGTTATTAAATTGTTATTCATTGAATTTCACACTTTTTTGTATATTTATCCATCTAACCGTCTGCATTGCTGACTGGGGGCTCAGAACTTGACATCTATCTTTCACTAATTTAACTTCCAACCAAGATTGAGTCTTGGTGGGACTTCTATAACAAGTTAAATAAAATATTGGGAACACCCCATCCCAATCATAACAATCCCCCACACATATAAACAAATTTTTTTTTGTGCAAAATTAATTAAATACACAATTTACAATTGGCAATCAGTGACAAGAAAAGAAATGTTGCTTGTACTTTGTAACATTAAATACAGCATTCATTTCATAATCATTTTTATGCTAGTTATAAATTATCATTATCATTATTAAATACCTAATCTAATAATTTTTTTTTTTTTTCCTTTATGTACAATTTTGGTTGCAAGTCATTCAATGTTGGTTTATTTACTTGCATATAATTTTTATTTTTGGTAATTTGAACATAAAGAGAGCAAAAAACTTACATGCTAATTATCTAAATTGTTTTCAAATATTATTAGTGGTCCTCTTTAGTTTAATGTGTCTCAAACTCTCCCAACATAATTATACCAATGGCATTGCAGTAAATCATAACAATATATAGGAACAAACACATAGCAAACACAGGACAAGAGGATAACCTCTTGGCAAAGATCACAAAAGAGAAACAAGAGGGAAGGAAACCGGCCTATGGCTTTCTGTCTACAGAAGGAAGTACAATCCCCACAAATCTCACTCTTTAGAAATGGAAAATTGGGAGACTTGAGAACAGGATCCTGAGAAGCACAAACCTGTCTAAAAATTTAGGAAAACAGAGAGAAACCGCAATTCCAAAACATATTTAAATAAATTTTTTCTCCAAATTATTTTTGATTGTTTTAAATGAAAAATACACAACAAAGACCTTTTGGGGGTAATATTAATCCTTTATAAATTTAGATCCAATGTGGAGACTCCTTGAAGGTCACTAGCTAACATAGCTAGGAGCCTGAAGTGGGGCCCACATACATAGCAAGCTTTCTCACATACCCACACTGGCCAAGCCTGAGACTCAAACCCATGTGAACAAAGATGAGATGGCACTGATTGGTAAAGGCAAGCACTCTAGAACACTCAGCCACCCAGGGCCTAGACACAATTTTGTATTATCCAATTCAGTGTAAACTACTTCACCACTTCTTCTGAAGGATTGTTATCTTTTGCTTAAAGTGATCAAAATCATGAAAATAAATGTTTTCACTTTTGATTATCATCAAACAGGACAATTATGCAACCACACATATTGGTATTTTCAGTTTATGTCAAAAGATGAAAGGCTTTTGATTTCTCAACCTCCCTCTTCCTTGCCTCATGGAAGTTTTACAACTTGCCAAGAACATACAAGAATTTCAAGCCTAAAACTTCATTAAGCAAAGGCTGCATGAAGTTTGTTTTCAGAAAAGATAAAATTTTGATGATAATGATAATAATAGGGTACTCTACATGATACACCTTATCTTGTTACAGAGGCTGTAACCAAAGGTACGGATTCAAGATGTACCAATTTATTCTTTTTTTACAAATGGAGACTTTCAACAAAGGCACTGTTTCAAGATGTAGCAATTTATTTTTTTTTTACAAATGGTGACTTTCAACAAGGGCACTGATTCAAGATGTACCAATTTTTTTTTTTTTACAAATGGAGACTTTCAACAACGACACTGATTCAAGATGCACCAATTTTTTTTTTTTTACAAATGGAGACTTTCAACAAGGGCACTGATTCAAGATACAGTATAGCATTTTATTTTGTTACAAATGGAGGCTAAATTGAAGAATTTAACAATGGACTGCAAGAACTTTAACAACAATAGAACAAACATTTAACAAAAGTTACATACACTATATCTCCCATAATATGTGGCGGGGATCTACCCTGTATATTAATTAGTTCAATTAAAGAGATCTTGGGCTTATCATATTACAACTATAGTACTTAGCTAATGGAGGAGGTATATTATCAGATTTGGATATTAACTTGTAATCAACTCCCAGGTTATTAACACTGTAACCTTGTGTAATTCTTATTGGATAATTCCCCCCCCCCCCAAAAAAGATGAAGGGCTTGGCTCTTTGTATTTTGTTATATAATATCAAAAGGGTTTATAGAACCACTTTAAAAGAAATAATCCATGTACCATATGAATTCATAAACTGGGTCCAACTGCGAGCAACAGAGAATCTGATCTGTCACTGCATAATGTGCTGGCAGATCAGAGAATATTTTGTTTATTCTACTGATTGTTCCAAAATGCATAGACCCAAATCTTCAGGTACATTATGTGATGGCAAATAAGGATCTATGCAGTTTGCAGTTGAACCCATCTTTAAAGCAAGTATAAACTATAGTTTAAAAACATGCTATAAATTTGTTATTGCCTATTGGGAATGTGGTGGTGCTTAAGGAAACTTGGCAGATGTCTCTGACAACATAAAATAGTTGCAGATCATTACAAAATTAAAAGGTCCAGGAAAAATAATTCTAAATTTTTTTACAATAAAATTCAGCAAGTTACTAAAGTATATCAACAGTATATAATTGTGATTTCAATCCATCAGCCATTCAAAATATATTTACCATTTGAAAAACACATAGTTTTGTTGTACAATAATTGGTTTTCAAAATATCTTCTTAATATCTTATTTCCCATCCACATTATTTTAACAATGACTTCTACTCATTGCAGGCTTCTCCAGTCTGATTTAAATCAGATCTACATGGTTATACGTGAAGATCTGGCAGCAAGTACTTAGGGCTTATGTTCTGGCAACTTACGTTATTACCATAATCATTGATTTCATCAGCCAAAAATATGTACCGAACGATCTGATTCACTTTCAGATTTTTTAAAGCTGTTTCCGTTGCTTAATTCAGAGGTGACCAAAACATGACCCCTAAGCAGTCATCGTCAGATCTTCATGTAGGACAGCAGAGATCTTATTTTTAATCAGATTGCAGTCATCTTCTCAGTATCCTTAATCATATGCTCCTTGATCACCCGTGACAGCCTATGTGGAGATTTCATCGTTTCTCATGAACACCAGTCACTGCAAGCACGAGTAACATTTTCTCGCCATTGTGACTCAACATGACCTTTCACACTATTAGAATGGGTCAAAGTTTCTCTTTCAAACATAGTCACTTACTCATTAATATATTTAAAAATGGGTACTTTCACATATTTGTAAAGAATTCTTATATTGTGTTGTTCATTATGCAGTTTTGTTTATTTGTACTCATGAAAAACAAGGAAATCTCCACATACAGAGCCATGGGTGATAAAAGAGTGTGGTGGATTGTTGCCCATGGCTTAAAACAATGACCAACTACTATCTAATTTTCTTGTAACAGTCAAAAGTTGTCTTCAAATTTGTCCTTATACCAGTCAAAAGTCAGTTCTTCTATTTATACAAGATGTATGTGGTAAGCAACCTCAAGACAGATTACATATAAATTCATTTTTGCAAATGGATTCCAGGTCTTGGTTTGGCTCAGGAGTTTATGGTACGGCAATAGAAGTATGTTATTTAGTGCAAAGGCAACTGGAGTAAAGTGCTTTCCTCAAGGATACAATGGTAGCAGAGCTGGACTGATTTGATGGTGGGATTCTAACTAGCATGCACAACATGCAAAAAAAACCACACACACACACACACACACACACACACACACACACACAGAGAAAACTCTGAAATGAACAAAATCTCACTGAAGTTATTCATGAATAATCCCATATATGTATGATTTTGAACATATATGAATCCATTTTATAAATTGCTATCAGACTCTGTTAGCCTGGATTGTTTCCAGCATATTGGTACAAGCTGATTC
Source organism: Megalonaias nervosa (assembly GCA_016617855.1). Classification (NCBI taxonomy): domain Eukaryota; kingdom Metazoa; phylum Mollusca; class Bivalvia; order Unionida; family Unionidae; genus Megalonaias; species Megalonaias nervosa. The sequence continues at coordinate 9,506 of JAECUM010000689.1, forward strand.
CTGTGTTCATGCCAATTTGTTCAAAAAGAATGTCAATCAGATTGGCAAAATTAATCAAATTAGACAAATCTGGTGCACAGTGTACTGAAATAACATAAAAGCAACTGCACAGATTACTAAAAGGTTACAGAATGCCAGAAAAAAAATGTCACAGGTACAATGGTTCCAATGCTTTGATATATACTAGATATACAGAAAAAATGTACTCAGTGGTGTTAGTATTAAAGTTGTTGACATTATTATTATTATTATTATTATTATTATTATTATTATTATTATTATTATTATTTTCGAAAACCTGTCTTGAGAAATAACCACTTCTGCCAACAAAAACTGTCTTAAGAGACAGGTGCTCTCTTAAAAGAGGTCAGAATATTATGTTACAAAACTCATCCATGAATTAACAAGAGTTCCTTAAAGTGACTGATGCTCTAATATGCAAAAAGAATTCCCAGGAATTCAAGATAAGACTCTTTCTTCCTTTTTAACAGACAAGTGCTGAAATGATCTCTATTATTCTTCAGCGATAACAAGACTTTCAAAATTAGCTGCTGTGGTGGGCATATCAAATGTCAAATTGGCACCATTTTTATTTATAATAGGACAAAGCAGACTTTATTAAAAGTCTTTTGGTCAAAACTCCATGTATAATGATCATCCAATCTAAGGTAGTAGTGACAAAAAGATTTTCACGACAGCCAAATTGGATGTATTACTGGCACCATTTTGATATAGGTATCAGAAGAAGTCTATTGGTCAAAAGCCATGATGTTGATATAGCCATCCATTTTGGAGTAGAGATAACATATTTTCAAGATAGCCACCATGATGCCCTACCCAGTCATTTGCATTTAGGGCCAAGAAGACACCATAAAAACTCTTCTAATAAAATCTTTATGTCAAAATGACTTTCTATAAGAGAAGAGTAGCTAAAACAAGATTCTGAAGAGAGACACATATTGGACACCAGATCAGCTCCATTTTAATATAAGACCAACAAAATATTATGAGAAGTCTTTTGGTGAAAACCCAATGATGATTATCAGAAGCCTTTTAGTGAAAACCCAATGATGATATGACCATTCATTAAGAAGAATTAGTCATAACAAAATTTTCAAGCTGACCAGTGGCACCCACATTACTCTGCAGATCAGCAACATTTTTATTTAGAACCAAATAGACATCATAAGAAAACTTTCTGCAAAATCCCATGTCAAGATGACTTCTCTTCAGGATGAGTAGCAGTAACAAGATTTTCAAGATGGCTGCTGTGATGGCCATATTAGATGTCAGATTTCACTATTTTCAATCAGGATTAACTAGACGTCATAAGAAATCTTTTAGTAAAAACCTTACATTTATACGACCAGCCTTTCATGAGAAATAGCAATAACAACAATATCTTCAAAATGGTGGTCATGGCAGACATATTGGTCATCATATCAGTACCATTTTCCTCTAGGGCCAACTAGACATCAGATGTTTTTCAGTGAAAACCCCATCTTGATATGGCTATCCATTCAGAACTAGTACCAATAACAAGAATTTTAAAATGGCTTCCATGGAGGCCATAACATTTTCATATACGAACAACCAGACATCATAAACAATATTTTAGTTAAAACTTCATGTTCATATGACCATCAATTCAAACAGAGTAGCAATAACAAAATTTTCAATATGGCTTCCAGAGTGGCCATAATGGATGTCAGAGCAGCACCATTTTCATTTAGGACCAACCAGACATCAAACGAAACATTTTTAATCAAAACACATCGATATGACCATTCTTTCAGGATGTGTAGCAATAACAAGATTATGCAGCTGTGGTGGCCATATTGGATGTGAGAGCAACACCATCTTCATCTAGGACCAACTAGATCCTGGGATGAATGTGTGTAAATTTCAAGGCAATCTTTCAAGTAGTTTAGTAGGAGGAGTGGTAATGATGGAAAGATGTTGGATAACAGTTGACAGACGACAAGCCATCCCATAAGCTCTTTTGGTCTATGACCAATAGAGCTAAAATCTGGTCTAAAATGACAGATGGTCCTCTTTCAATTCTCTCAAGTCATGTTTCAATGTATTATTACAAGCTATACATGTTCAATGATAATACATATTAGATGAGAGTGCAAACAAAGAAAGCCTACAGGGAATATTACTTCTATTATGTTTCTGTTCATATATACTGATAGTATGCAACAAACAAATTACTGACAGTTAACCTGACTAACTTCTTATGTTTCTGTTTAATTTACAATTTTCACTCATGTATGAAATGAAAGCTAAATTAATACAAAAGAAATGCAACATAAGCAACAAAGCATTAATGTACAGTCAGATCCCTTGTAAATGACAGATGAATTCTCTGCTGAGAAACATGCTAGTTTCATGGAACATGCCCAGATATTCTTGCAAAATACCCAAGAAAAAAAACATACTTGCTGTGTGCAATCAATGAAATTGTGGGGATTTTTGTAAACACTTTAATTGTTAAAAACTTACTTTTCAAATTCAATAGTAGAAGATCTAATAAAAATCCATCTAGTACTGATAACATTTTCTGGGTAAATATTTCATAAACAAGATGTTAATCAATGTTAGAATATGAACTAGTCAGTTTCAACCAATCCAAATATCAATCAAGTAATGATAGGTCTAATGTACATGTCCATTTCATGTGATTTCATCAGTCAGGATTTGAAATTGGCAGCTGAGCAACATTTCCTAACATTATTTTATTGCTTTTATTTACTTTACACCTCCTCTTTAGATCCCCTATCCCCACCAACACCTCGTCAAACATTATTGCACATGTTTACATACCTATCTCCATCAAATCCTAAGTGTGAAGTTTTTATCTCTCATCATGTAGGAGTTCTGTCATGTCTGTATATGAAGATCACTCATGGGTAGGGGTGAAACAATTTGTGGATATATCAATACACTATACTGATACATTCAACGATTCAAGAGGTGAAAAACAATACTGACCTTATACAGGTATCTTTAATGTTCAGAAGTCATCATAATATATATCAACATAACGAGACATTCCAAAATTGTTCCACAGGTACAGCTTATGTACTTTACTGATCAATTATTAGCCACTTTGTGCAAAGTTTCTCTACTGCTTGGTATCTTGTCTACTTGGATTGAATTTGGAAGGCTACACTTTCAGAGTGTCACACACTGAAGTAATACTACATTCATACCTAACTGCTGGTCATTGTTTGTTCCAGTCCAGGGAAAACAATAACTACCAATCAGAAATGAATGTAGCCTATTCACTGCTAATACACCAGAAGTATAGGCATCCAAACACAACCAAGCAGACACAAAGCAACAGAGACACTTCACATGAAAGTGACTGTTAAATGATTAGTCAAGTACTATGCCTAAACTGTATATCACCAGGGAACCTAGTCCTACAACATAAGCCCCATCACCTCGATATTTTTCTTCTGGGTGGGTGATGAGTCTTACTGCCTAACTAACGGTGCTGTGTGGTGTGTTTTGATGTCGACTAACAGTGTAACGAAAGTCAAATTTTCAGGAATATCACACACAACTGGCAACCAATAACGACGCTTTTCTACAAAGTAAAGTTATAATGTTTTTGTCAGACTTTACTTACCCTGATGTCTTTTCTCTAATAAATTCAAATTCTCACAAAAGAAACGGACCTGTTTTCAAGTCTCGTTGGCCTACATTTCAGTTGGCTCGAGAGTGATGAAAGCCGGGAATGCCGAAATCGGGTTAGTTTGAAATATTATTCTTTAACGAAACGAATAAAAAATATATTATGCCTATTGGAACTATAAGCAACGTTTCGTTTCGTTCAAGAAACATATCCCCCACATGAACTTACTTGAACATACTTCGGCATACCTTGACTACCGTCGCATTGCAACAAATTCAAATGTATGTCAACGAAACATGAAAATGCGTCCATTTGCTAGTGTCATATTTTGATTCCACCAGGATAAAGACTGCACAGTAAGTATATTAATTACACATAAATTAGTGGAAGAGTGTCGATATAAACTGCCAAGTGTGTGATATATTCCTGAAACTTTGACTACTCGTTCCGATGTCAACGACATCGGAACAAGCTATGCAAGGCCATTATTTGGGTTGTAAGACATAGTACTTAAACAAAAACATGAGCTATGTCTTACATTGTAGGACTGCAGGGAACCAAACTGGAATGTCACCTTCATGTCAATATAGATTATCATTTACTGAACATGCAGACTGGATAAAAAAAATTTAGCATGGAATTGGTGAGGGGAAAGATTTCTAACCACATGAGTTAATCGCCTTTTGCAACTTTGCAAAAGGGAAGTTGATGTTTTTCATTTCTTAGTGACAGAAACGTATGCACGTGGTCATGGCATTTGTTTTGCATCCACAGGAAGTACAGTGTGAGAGATTAAATTTTTTTTTATCTCTGCTTCCACAACCAGATTCGTCCGAAACAAGATCTTCTTTGCACATGGAAAATGCACTATTTCTTTAGTTTTCAGCATGATGTATTCCAGATTTAGGTGATGATGTAACACCTGATGGTTTTAAAGTACACAGGCAAAGCAAAACAAAAGGCGTAGTGACCAAAAATGAGTCCTGCAACAGACTGAACATAGCAGCCTAAAATGGCAGAATAGATTGAATTAGAATAATGATGACTAGCTGAGTCTGTTTCATAAGTTTTTTTTTGTTATCCTGTCAAGGATGAGAATAGCATATGATTATATGGCAGTCAAGGTCTGTCTGCAATCTGCACCCTTGAAATATGACCAATATGTCAAGACATATGAAATGGCACCAGCCTACCAATGGCAATCCCTCTAAAGATAATAAAACCTTCATGTTGATATATGTATCAATATTGTACCATATTGTACATTGTGTATTGTAATATGTATCTATATGCAGCACAGGTTTATAATTTCACTCCTATCTGGAAAAAAATCAAGGTGTCTGGTTTAAGCAGGTATTCTTTTATTATGTACATGTACATATCAATTGCTAGGTGGATAAAAGGGACCAATGGAAATCAGCATTAATACACAGGCAGTCCTTAAATGGTGGTTGCTGTAGAAGCTTTGAATATACATGCATGCACAGACAAAATCTCGGAAGTTTCCTTTGAAAAACAAGGATGAAATCATTTATTACCCTATTTACTAACCATCTTTTCTTCTACTGATATTAAAAGCACAAACTTTTTCTCATGTGAAAGTTAATGTAAAATTTGTGGTATTCATTTATATATATATATATATATATATATATATATATATATATATATATATATATATATATATGCATGCTATTGATAGTAAAAAGAGATCTGACTGTATATATATTAGCAATAATCTAAATTAAGCAACTTACAATACCAATTGTATTGCAAGTCACTTCACTAAATTGATGCATGCTGTGTTTTACCTTGGTGAGCCTCTGTTGGATGAAAGCAACAAGCAAAAAACAAAATTTAGTAAACAAAAACACAGTTAAAAAGTATCTTGTGCATAAAAATAAAAGCAGACCCTTTAAGAGAAAGGATGTGCAAATTGCATGCAACATAGATCATTCATATTGACTGTATACTGTTGTATTTTTTCTATGGTTGTAGCCCAAGTTTTTAAAAGATATGATACAACCAAGGCAGTATACAAAGGAAACATCATCATCATCACAGCAAAGGAAACAACAAGTAAGAATGGAACAGCCTAAAAAAATAATGCTTTGGTGATTGGTTACTGTGAACCACAAGATTTTTATGTTACAATACATTGAAAAAAAATGAAACAGAAAGGAAAACAAAAAGAAATACCACTGTCTATGCAAATACATGCTAAAAGTGCGAATTAGACTTCAGTCCTCTTCCCTAATTCAGAGATTCCCAACCCATGAGTTTACTTATCAAGAATCCTAGGACCCATTTTTTAAAAAATGTAGAACACTTTTATTGAAAGAAAAACTTCTATACCTTTTTACTGTACCTTCCTAAAAGTCTATACATACCTGTACACCAGTCGTTCTTAACCCATGGGTTGTGACCCCAACTGGATTACCATGCTGTTTTGGGTGGGCTGGCAAGATCAACCATAATAGTCTGAAACTTTCTACAAAAGTGGTTTTTTAGTATTTGATCGCCAGCGAGGCTAACACCACAAACTTAATCTGGGTCACCACACAAAAAGGTTAAGAACTGCTGCTGCACACAATAACAATGAGGTCCAAATGAGAATAAATGGTGTATCCATTTGTCTAAATCCAGAACCTTAAATTCCTGTGAAATTGTTAGCCAAAACCATAACAGAGTTAACTACCTCTACCATAGAAGATTTACGGGTACAAGACTGTTAATATATGGTGAATCGATATGATGATGATGATTCATACAGCCACTGAGATTTTTTTCAAGGACGTTTCAAGGAGTTTGTGCTGGCTTCCAAAAGCATACAAGAATTAATTTTTCTCCAAAAAACTGAACTTCCTCCTAAGGCCAAAAAATATGTTTCTGATCAGCTGGCTGACTGTCCGTTTTTTCACTGCCGACTCTAGCACCCCCCCCCCCCCGTAAAAAAACAACAACAAAATTAATTTGTGCATCTCATTGAGCTGGTTTAGTCCACTACTTGAAGTGATTAGTACATTATATATATTAATCATCATAATATAAATAATGTTTAAATAACATTTTTTAAAATTCAAAATCCTGAAAAATTGATATGTGAACTGAGCCAGTTTAGCCCAGTATCTGAAGCACTTAGTACGTTATATATACTGTACTAATCATTATAATATACATAATGTTTACAAAAAAAATATATATATGTACCTACCCATATTTTTAAACCAGTGCAATAGGAAACACAATAGGGGGCCTTATCCTATTTTGTTTATCAATACATTCATAGACGCAAAAATAAAATAAAAAACATGAGTTACTTCAAGGGACTGATTCTCTATAGACTAAAAAAAGGTATTAAGGGAGTCAAGACATGACCATTTCTTCCTTTTAACTGCTGGGCATTCAAACTATCTCTGATATTCTTCAGCAGTAACAAGATACACCACTCCCTCGATAACTCGCGCACAATGGGGTCCACAAAGATAGACCGCACTGTAAGCGAGGGCATGAGTTACCGAGGGACCTCCAAAAATTGAAATAAATCGCTTGGGCATCGAGAAAACTGCGGGGGGTTGGAGGTGGGGGGGGTGTTGGGGTTAGGGAACTTTACTGTTTAATGACTGAATCCTCATTTTACATTCACGTCAATAATAATTTTTAATAACGCACTTCTTCTAATGAAGTTGTTCGTTATTCTGTTTAAATAACGTTTATTTTCAAAATGTCCAACATGTGAAAAATCGTTCCAACTGGTTTCAACAACCATTACGTTTACATGTTAAACATGTGTGTATTACGTCACTGTTTTTTGTTTTCTTGATGAGTCTGGTTCCCGGAGTGGTATCGCATTGTATCCTACCAAACTGGGAGTGAAAAGAGCAGGGAACTAGACTAACTGTTGATACACCACCAAACAAGATTCCTTTTGTTCAAAAAGCAAGCGAAATTTTCGTGGACAATCGTCTACATCGAATCTCAATTTTTGTGCTGTTCAATTAGTACAGTATTGATATTGTGATTTCATTGGAAGTAATAATGAAACTTTTTATCATTCTTGAGGATATCTCAAAGTGCCAGTTCAAGAATTCTCTGAAACTCGCTTACCCACAATCTGTGAAACCAAGTTCTTTATTTTATGAAGTATAGTATTCTTTTCGCTTGGTTGCCGTGCTATCTTTGATCACAGTTACCAATGAGTCGGTTAATTTAATTTATGTTACATACACAATAACATTTATAACAGTGTTCAACTTATCAACTGAAGTGAGTTCACCTGACATACAACCGGGGCAGCTAGATTTTAAGTTTGTAGAATTTTCGTGCCTTTTAACTTTTAATTCACCCCCATTATTTGATTCAAAACAAATAATTAACATGATAATACAAAGGAGGCCAGCTTTTAATTCAGTGCAAAAATGCAACAAATACTTCTGCAAGTCAGTTATCAAAACACGTTCGGCACCTAAATAGGTTCTCAGAGAAATGCTTGCGGAAATATCTGTTATGGTAGATTGACACATTTTACGTTTAATTACAAGAGGACACATTGCATTTATGATGATTACACTTAAAAGGAACCAGAAGATAGAACTAGAACACAAATTTCAATTGATAAAAAAATTATTTAATTTGTATTTTTTTATTAAAGTACTGCCTCCACTTGGTGTAAGTGACATTTTCATTGAAAGAAATTTCCTTACATATCATTAATTGCGGTGTGCTAGAAATGTCACTTGGAAAGAAAATGTAAAAAAAATTGTATGACTTATTTTTAAATTTAGTATTTCATAATGTTGATTAAAATTTCCAGGTCCTATCTACCGTTTTCGACAATAAAACGAGCGATATATCAAAGTTTTTGTAGCTAATTTTGATCGCGATTTCCATAAAGTTCATAAAATAGGGATCTATTTTTGGGGTAATTTCTGGTTTTAAAAAATGGGATCCACGTCTGACGCCGCGTTATAAGCGGGTTCGCGAGTTATCAGGGCGCGAGTTATCGAGGGAGTGGTGTATTCAAATTAGCTGCTCTGGTGAACATATTGAAAGTCAGATTGGCACCATTTTCATCTAGGACCAAGTAGACGTCATTAGAAGTCTGTTGGTGAAAACCATATGTCGAATATAACCATCCATTCAGTTAGAGTAGTAAATGGAACAGTTTCAAGACAATCATTATGGCAGCCATACTGGATGTACATTTTGGCACCATCTTTATTTAAGACTAACTACATAAGGTGTCTATTGGTGAAAACCCCATGTTAATATAGCCATTCATGTAGGAGGAATAGAAAGAACAATAATTTCAAGACGGCCACTATTGTGTCCATACTGAGAACTAGTCTGAATCATTTTCATTTCAGACCAACTAGATACAATAAGAACTTTTCTGATGGAAACCCATCTCTAATATTCTTTAGCAATAACAGGATTTTCAAATTGGCTTCTGTGGTGGATATACTGGACTTAAGATTGTATACCATTTTCATTTAGGACCAACAAAACAGCATAAGAAATCTTCTGGTGGAAACTTCATGTTGATATGACTTTCCATTTTGAAGAAGTAACGATAAGAAGATTTTCCAAATGGGTGCCATGGTGGTCATATTGGCTATCAGATTAGCACCATTTCAATTTAATATCATCTAGACATCATAAGGAGTCTTTTGGTTAAAGTATAATGTCAATATGACAAGCCACCTAGGAGAAGTAGTGATAAGATTTTCAAGATAGCCATTGTGGCAGACATATTAGAAGACAGAGCGGCACCATCTTTATTTACAACCATATATACATCATATGAAGTTTTATGGTGAAAACCCCCATGGCAATATTACCTTTTTTGTTCATGAGAAGTAGTAATAACAAGATTTTCAAAATGGCCACTGTGATGGCCGTATTGGACATCACATGAATACCACTCTAGATCAATTTGATATCATAAGTGTTTAAGTGAAAACCTCATGCTGACAGGACCATCCACTCTTCTGGAGTAGTGATAAGAATATTTTCAAGATGGCCACCATGGTAGTCATATTGGACATCAGACTGGTACCATTTTCATTTTGAACCTACTGGATATCATAAGAAGTCTTTCTGTGAAAACCACATGTTGATATGACCATTCATTTATATGAGCAGCTGTATCAAGATTTTCAAGATGGTTATGGTGGTGGCCATATTATAAGTCCAAGCAGCACCTTTTTCAAAAGTGACAAATTTTATTCAGTTTTACATTTTATATTCTATCATACAGTGAAGAGGTTTGTAAAAATTTCAAAAGAGTTTTTCAACAATTTAAGTTCATTTTCAAGATAAAGCCAACTTTTTCAAAACTTTCAAGGTCCTCTCAAGAAAGTACAAACAATAGATGAGTAATTTTTATTTAATATTCTTGCAATTTTGAAACAAAAATAGCTGTGAGATCACAGATGAATAGCATGGAGGGGTGAAGTCTTGTTTGTACTCGGTGTTTACATTATGGTATAGATACTGGTACATTCATTTCATTTTTTTCTTAACTATTCATCGTTTTTTAAATGGAAAAGTCCTGTGAAATTAACTGACTGGTTGGTGAAAGTTTCTCTGTTCAGCAAGAGATGATCCTTTAGAATTTTATTTCTGGCATGACCAGTAACTGAATTATAATAACGTTAAAAAAAGTTAACTTCATTTTAAAGGTGTATATGTACCTGTATTCAATTACACAAAAAAGCAACATATTAAATTAGAAATGTTCAAAAGTATATACAAAATGAAAACAATAGAGAACTCAAACCTGCCTAAAAAGAGAAGGGCATACAAATTATTTTAACATCAACTAAAAAGGTCAATGACCATCCTAATGCAAATACATATCAAAATGAAAGGTCACATAGGAAATTTAAATATACCTGGATCATAGTATACAGTATAGTATATGGGTTTCTGCCCATGTGTACGTAACTATGTGGACTGAGAAATCATAAACATACATCCTAATACCAAGGAAGCTATCACATACATGTATCATGGTGAATACTGGACTTTTAATGAAAAAGCCAGCATAACAAACACTTTTAGAATAAAGAAAGCATAAAAGATATTCTTTCTGACTTCAATACTTACTTTTGACTTGTTTCTTTATTTGTTTGGTAGGATCTAACCAGTGCTGAAACAGAAATAATTTACAACATGATCACATGAATAATTAAATTTAATAACATAATAATGTATGTCCCACAGTAAAGTACATATATACTTTTTATAAGTGGAGTCCAACTGCAAACAGAATGGGCCAAGATCAGCCATCACATAATGCACCAGCAGATCTGGAATTCTGCAGTTTATTAGTGGCAATCTGTAAAACAAACAACATCGGCCCTGATATGCCAGAGCATTATGTGATGGCAGATCAGGGTCCATGTGGTTTGCAGTTAGTCTTGACTTGTGAGCAAGTATATACAAAGACCTAACACTGGGCAGTGTGTGTATCCAGGGCCTAAGCTATGGTCTGACAGATGTGACAAGTGACATCTCCCTCCTGAGAAAAATGCAAGATATGAAAGTTTTTCAGGGATAAGTTAGACAGAAGTCAATGAAATATATATATATATATATATATATATATATATATATATATATATATATATATATATACACACACACACACACACACTGCTCAAAGATTGAAACCTGAGTAAATCTCTGTGTTGCACATTTAATCCTCCATGTACACAGTCTCTTGAAAACAAAAACTGTTCATAACACTGATGAAAATGATTCAGGTAATAAAAGCAAACTCTATGTAGTAAATAAATACAAGTGTCTGAAAATACACCACTCCCTTGATAACTCACGCTTTGATAACTCGCGAACCCGCTTATAATGCGAGGTCAGGCGTGGATCCCATTTTTTAAACCAGAAAATACCCCAAAAATTGATCCCTATTTTTGAACTTGAAGAAAATCGCGATCAAAATTAGTAACGGAAACTTTGATATATCGCTTGTTTTATCATTGAAAACGGTAGATAGGACCTGAAATTTTAATCAAGATTATGAAATATCAAATTTAAAAATAAGTCATACAATTTTTTTTACATTTTCTTTCCAAACGGTAGTACACCGCAATTAACGATATGTAAGGAAGTTTTGATCAATGAAAATATCACTTACGCAGAGTGGAGGCAGTACTTTAATAAATAAAAACCAATTAAATTATTTTTTTTAATCAATTGAAATTTATGTTCTAGTTCTATCTTTTAGATCCTTTTAAGTGTAATCATCATAAATACAATGTGTCCTCATGTAACTAAACGTAAAACATGCCAATCTATCGTAACAGCTATGTCCGCGAGCATTTCTCTGAGAACCTAATTAGGTGCCGACCGTGTTTTGGTAACTGATTTGTGGAAGTATTTGTTGTTTTGTTGCACTGAATAAAAAGCTGGCCTCCTTTGTGTTATCACGTTAATTATGTCTTTTGAATCAAATAAAGGAGCTGGAATAAAAGAAAAGTTAAAAGGCACGAAAATCCTACAAATTTAAAATCTAGCGGCCCCGGTCGTATGTTGGGTGAACTCACTTCATTTGATCAATCACTGTTATAAATGTTATTGTGTATGTAACATAAACTACCTTAAATTAACAGACTCATTGGTAACTGTGATCAAAGATAACCAAGCGAAATGAATACTTCGTAGAATAAAGAACTTGGTTTCACAGATACGGACCATTGTGGGCAAGCGAGTTTCAGAGAATTTTTGAACTGGCACTTAAGAGATATCCTCAAGGATGATAAGAAGTTTCATTATTACTTCCAATGAACATATAACATCAATACTGTGCTAACTGAACTATACAAAAATTAAGATTCGACGTAGACCATTGTCTCACGAAATAAATTTCGCGTGGTTTTGAAGAAAAGGGATCTTGTTTGGTGGTGCATCGACAGTTAGTCTAGTTTCCCGCTCTTTTGACTCCTGATTTGGCAGGACACCATTAAATACCACTCCGGGAACCAGACTTATCAAGAACACAAAAAGCAGTGACGTAATACACAGATGTTTTGTGTACACGTGATGGTTGTTGAAACTAGTGAACGATCTTTCACATGTTGGACATTTTAAAAATAAATGTTATTTAAACAGAATAACGAACAACTTTATTAGAAAAAGCGTGTTATTAAAAATTATTATCGACGTGATTGTAAAATGAGCGTTCAGACATTAAACAGCCCAGTTCCTTACCCCCCCACTCTGCCGTTTTCTCGATATCTAAGCGAATTTTTTCAACTGTTGGAGGTCCCTTGGTAACTCGCACCCTCGCTTCTAGCGTGGTCTATGTTTGTGGACCCCATTGTGCGCGAGTTATCGAGGGACAGGTGTAACAATAAACAAACTTTGCAAAACTATAAAGGATTTTTTATTCATGTATTTAGTCTGTTATTTACTTTTTTCTTCTCGTTATAGTTTTTTGTGTTAATGGTTTATCTGGGACCTATATTGAGTGTTGATTCCATTTGGAATACCTTGTTACCCTCCAGATAACATTACACATGACTTAACTATTCCAAAATTTTTTGAACACCTTGTTTATCAGAAAAAAAACAGATAAGGTCAGTAGCAATCTATTTATTTTAAGTCACCTTGATGCATATAAGAACTCATGAGAAGCAGTGCTTAATTATATAATGGCTTAAGCAGACAAGTCTGTCAGCATGGCTTAATGATAGGACAAATTACTGATGACTGATAAGAGAATCTCAGCTATGTAAGATGTTAATCTGATACTTATTAGATTGGGTGGGAGGGTGAGCTCTGTGACTCTGTAACTATCAGGGTCAACATCTTTACACTGCAGGACATGCTGTGTGTGTCACAAGGGCCCAAGTTCTGAATGTGCTGCATACTACATGTACATGCTAGCACCTTAAGAGGGTGTTCACTTGTGCAATGAAACCTAGATAAGGTACTTTAGTGACCATGGATCAAAGAGAAATGACACTGTTATGCACTTTATCATAGATTGCTTTGATCTCCAACCTGCATGATCACTGCTACATGGAACTTTTATATACAATAAACGTCTCTTGCATTTTAAATTCCTGAAAGAAGTAAACATTTATTCTAAGCTATAGCTCTTTGCTATCACTTTGAGTATTTTTATGTAATGTATCTACCTTCATTTATACTAAGTACCTTTTCATCTAGATATTTATTGACTCACACCAGTTACATTGCCTGTTGATTGAGAAGCTTTATATATTACCCTCACCATGTCATCATTTTGATTTTAACTGTTTCATTTTATTATTGCTGGTCAATAATAAACTTTTATCAACTGTACATAATCTTACATATAACCTTGTCTATGGCACTATACAGTGCTACTGCGCCATAAAATTACAATCAATCAATCAATCAATCAATCAAAGAGAAACACAACAGGAAGTTTATCCTAAGATGGCACTTATCCAAAACTTTTTCTTTGGAAAGGTCATCCCCAAATTAGAAGGCAAAGCAAAAATCACTTGTATGCATACAAAAGTTAAGTTGTTGTCCCAAACAGTGCTTTTTGTTGCTTTTTCACCCAATAGTTTGAGCCTGAGTATCATCTAGGAACAAAACTGGATAACACAAATATTTTGCAATTTATAAGAATCATGGAATCTCAGACTCATGTTCCTCAGACAATAAACATTATGAAACATGTTTAATAATTATTATACTGTGTCAGTTTATTTACAACCAGCTTGTACAATACAATTGTGTCATAATTCTGATACATAATGATTTCCGAGATAACAGCTTTACTGCATTATCAGAGACTTTGAAGACATAAACTCATGCAAAAAATAGCTCACCATTGCAAATCCCCATGCTTCCCACCCCACCCCACTCCTGTCAGTAACCCATGCAAAATCTACCAGACAAGTGATGTCTCCCTGCAATGACTGCATATATAAAAGTTGGCCATAAAATATTTGAAAATTTCTTGGTAATTATTGTATTCCTTGCCAGACACCCCATAAACCATGGATGACATATCTTCCAGCTGATGGTTATCACAAGAGCAGTAATATAATTCAGGGTGAATGAAAGGAAAACAAAATATCATGTGTTAAATGATGGACAAGACTTTAAAAAATTATAATTTAGATATAATTTTACAGGCTCTAAAATCCAGATAAATGTCATATCTGAGTATTTTACACAGAGAAAATGACTATGAATGCACTAAATAAAAATTGTCTGGTGTTTGGATATTAGAAACAATCTAATCTGATCCATTTAATCCAAAACTGTCCAAGTATTGCTCCTGCCTTAGCACAGTCCATATTTTACATGGCACATTCAATCAATATAAATTATGCAAACAGGACAATTTCCTGATGTTCAGTACACACCTGAAATGACAGTACTTGATTACAAGAACAACCACTCAAATACAGCCATGTAATTGAATCTTGTTGTTTTGAGTTTAATGCCATTTCTCAGTGCAATATAGGCTAATTGGTGAAGGAAGAACCCGGGAAAACTCAGGTAATAACTACTGACCCAAAGGAAGCTACAGGCAGCTTTCACACATACCCACATTGGCCAAGCCCAAGACTCAAGCTCGTGTGGACAGAGGTGTGATTGGTAAAGGTGAGCGCTTTAGGCCACCCAGGGTCCCAGGTATAACTGAATGTACCCGATTCTGCACAGGACTGAATATCGCCAGAACACGAAGTTTTCCAGGGGCAGATATTGGAAGTGACCATGACTTATTATGACAACATTTCGTCTCCACCTGAAATTGGTCAAAAAGCCTAACCAACCAAGAATCATATTTGACCTTGAAAAATTGAAAGATCCAAAAGTCACAGAAGCCTTCCAAGCAATGACAGGTAGTAAATTTGCACCTTTGATATCCCTGGACAGCTGAGACACTGACCTGGAGTCCTTAACAACCACATTCAACACAGCTGTGACTAGCACAGCTACTGAGATCACTGGCAAATATCGTCGAACAAAGAAACCTTGGGTCACAACAAATGTCCTTAAACTATGCAACAAAAGAAGAGAACTGAAAAAGGGAAAAAGAGATCATGAAGAAGCTAGAAAATACAGAGAGATAAACAACATGATCAGGAAAAGGCAAAGGAATCCTGGATAGAAAGACAATGCTGCAATAGCAGAATCTATACCACATCTTTATACATTTCAAAAAGGCCTTTAATAGGGTATGGCATGCAGCATTATGGGCAACTATGAGGAAGTACAACATCAGCTCAAACCTGGTGCAGGTTGTTGGGCATCTCTATGACAAAGCCACCAGTGCTGTCCTCATCAATGGCAGCAGAGGAGATTGGTTTCAAACAATGGTTGGAGTCAGACAGGGACATATACTGTCACCTACACTCTTCAACATTTTCCTGGAAAGGTTCGTGGAGGACCACAAGGGCACTGTCAGCATTGGAGGAAGAACAATCACCAACCTTCGCTTCGCAGATGATATTGATGGTTTAGCAGGAGATGAAAAAGAACTGGCTGACTTGGTTGAGCACCTCGACACAACCTCCACAGCATACAATATGGAGATTAGCGCCAAAAACACCAAACTGATGACAAACAACACCAATGGCATCAGTGCAGAAATAAAGGTCAGTGGACAGAAGCTGGAAAGAGTCACAAGCTTCAAGTACTTGAGATCAATTATCACAGATGAGGACTCCAAACCAGAACTGCTTTGCAGGATTGCACAGAAAACAGCAGCAATAACAAGGTTGAGACCAATATGAAAGATACTAACATTGCTTTTGGTTCCAAAATAAGGCTGATGTGCTCGATTATCATATCCATCTTTCTGTATGCTTATAAAACATAGACGCTCACATCAGATCTACAAAGGATTCAAACCTTTGAAATGAAATGCTACTGCAAGTCCTTGGGCATCTCATACATTGACCATGTAATCAATGAAGAAGTCCACAACAGGATCCAACAAGCCATTGGATTCTATGACGACCTCTTGACCACTAAAAAAGCGCAAACTGAAGTGGTATGGTCATGTCTCAAGATCATCTGGACTAGCAAAAACAATCTTGCAAGGCACAGTGCAAGGGTGCAGAAGAAGAGGCAGACAGAAAAAGATGTGGGAAGACAACATTAAGGTGTGGACAGGCATGGGATTTGGAGATTCCCAAAGGGCAGTAGAGAACAGGGAAAGATAGAGAGAATTGGTTGTAAAGTCAACTGTGGTGCCCCAACGACCTCTTGGGTTAAGGGATTGATGATGATGAATCCTTTGTTCATTTTCTCACACCCATAATTGAGTATACATTCCCTTTTCCATTACTCAGAACAACAAGTATCATATTTCACAACAGACCTTTACTGCTAATTGGTTTCAGGTTATAGCCTTGCATTCAATACAACTGTGCCATAAGTGTCTACATATGCTTGATTTTCTCTTTTCATAGACAGTTAACATAGTACATGTAAATTAATGTATTCTGCCAACAGAAGGAGTTACCATTACTAGTTGATTGATATCATAGTCTTATCTTGTTTAATAACAATTAAATAAACCCCTGCAGTGTGAACTATTAATTGCTATCTTGACTAAATGTCCGACACATGCACACATATGGCCGATCTGTAATTACCATATAGCTCACAATGCTGCTTGCATGTTAATACAAACAGTTCATAGGTTAAAAGAATTAACACCTTTAGTAGAACGATCTCCTTACACTCCTGGTTCTTGTCTCTCATTGGACTCTCAACTACACATCCTTTTGTCTTTACGAGTGTTTCACTCCTGCTCCCCCATCCCCCACCACCATGATTCAAGACCTTTTCACCTGTTGCAAAAAAACTGGACTGCCTGTTTCTGCTGAGTAAGTTGTTTTTAAAACATGAGACTTTGCCTGGAAACAAACTCCAAACCATTAACTTAACCAATTAACTCCGGTTTATCTAACCACCATTGTTAAAAACATACAACCCTCCAGGTTTGTGGAATTTTACATTCACACTTCTCTTGATATACCAATCTCTGCTAAGTTTCCACTTATGAGAAATATTTCAACAAAATACAGATGCTGTTTCTGCAACATTTCAACCCTTGGCATTTCATTAAACAAAACCAATCTTCACCGCTTGTCCAGTTTTGCCTGACATAATTATCAAATGGAACATCATTAACAAGTAATCAAGTTTTTGTATTTTTGCCAAAGATTTCATTTTTACTTCTTTACATCTTCTATCAATGATCATCAACCATGTGCTCTTGAAAGGTGCTCAAGCAAATCATAATCATTTTGACATTTTTGTAAGCTGGTGCAGTGATTTTTTGGCAGTAAGTGAACTGTATTTAGTAAGCATGGGGTGCACTCAATTGATTTAGCTTAAAACCTTCTTTATTTTCTTTCATTTTATTTAACTTAAGTGCCTTGTGTGCACCATAAAGAGGACTTTCTTGCACCAAATATGAAATAAGTGTCATTGGCTCAAGGGTGATGTTGAAAATGAACCTTGAATGAATTATAATTCATTGACCACAGTAAGTATGGATGTATGCATGTATATGTATGCATATGCCTAATCTCTCTCACTTCCATTTTTATGAGGAGGGAGAAATCACTTTTCTGTTCCTATTTTGAGCCCTCTAGTTTAATGCCTGATCTTTGCAGTCAAACTGATTGATACAGATACGGAGAATGGAGACAGAAAGTGGTTTTACATATTCTGCAAATAGGATGGATATAGTGAAGAAATAAAAGTTGGACTTGAAAATATAATGCCATAGCTGGTTGATTTGTCAACATGATTATTGATAAAAATAATAAAAAAAAGAGCACAAACCCATCATTTATGCATGCTGGAATAGACCTTGTAAACAAACAGACAAATTTTGTCAGCAGTAATATTACTGCTGGTCTGACGACCAAAAACACTGAAACTGATAGAAACTATTATCAGAAAAAATGAAAGCTTAGGCCTGTGCCTATGGGATAAGAAAATATATAGAGATATGGCTTAGAGCAGAGGTCTGGGTATTCTATTGCAAATAACTGTATTATTTTTTTTATATAATTTCTCTTTAAATTACCCAATCTGATTAAAATCAGATCTCCACCATCCCACATGAAGATCTGACAGCGATGGCTAAGGAGTCATGTTCTAGTGACCTATGTTATTACCATCAGCAATAATTTTATCAGCCAATCAGATGAAGTATTAGATCATCATGTTTGGGAGACTGAGCAACTGAAAGTTGCCAAGCGGCTACAAAAATTTTATAGGTACTTGGAGCGCTGTTTAAAATATAACACATGGGAAAAAAATTGTGTTGTTCCATTAACACAGTCTGTTTTAATAGTCCCAACCCTATATATTCTTTTCACACAAAACAAAAATGGTACTGACTGCGCAGTTTTCGACCTCCAAACTGGTAACTTCTGACTCAAAACTGGCTTTAACAAAATGTTTTTTTTGGGGGTGCTTTTGTTGGTTTTAATGTCTATATGAAGCCAAGGAAATGGAAGCAGCGTGTCTTTGTCAAAGACACCAAGAAAAAAAATGCAATTAGTACTGACCTACCATGCTACATTTTGCAGGCCATTAGCAGAAACACAATTTTTATTTGGCATCTGGGATTGTTTCTATCAGACCTGTAGTTGGATGGATGGGGTAGTGTGAAGTGCAGTGGGGAATAGGTCAAAACTTAAAACAAATTGTGTCTAGTTTCAGGTATTTATTATCACTGTTTCAGATAAGAAAGTTCAAGCATTGTTTGTATCCATTAGAGAATTAGCACACATGAGGCATGAATTAGAACCTCAGTTGGATTGTTGGTTAATGACCTATCAATTCAGAACTGGGTAGGTAGGTTAATTTGTTTATTTTGTCTTAACTTTTCCTTTAAACTGTATTGTATCGGGCATTAGGTTTGAAATATTGTATGTACATTTTTTAAAGTAGATTTAATTGAACCAGCAGACTGAATGTGACCAGGAAGTATCTTCCATATTTTAGCCCCCAGAGATACTTTAGACTTCCTTTGATTTGTTCAGTGCAGGGTTTGGGTGTTTCTAAGTTTATTTTAAAATTCAATCAGATTATTGGTTGAATGATGCATTTTAAAACCATATCTGCTGTGAATGAACAAGATAGATAATGATGCATGAAAGAGTGTACCAAGAATCATCTGAGTGGCTTGATTTTGAAGCCTGTCAATTGTGTATTATCTGGAACTACATGCAGTCCCCATATGAATGTACATTTGACAATCACTGGAAGTATTTAAGCATTATAGTAATGACTAATAGAGCCCTCTGGCAGGTTCTTCATAAGTAAAATTTAGATTAAGTGACCTACAGACCTGTCTATGACAAGATTTACATTAATTGACCCCTTTAACAATATGCATGTAGGAAGAGTTGTCATTCCTGATATTGATCTCTAATGATCAGATAGAGACTATCACTGCAGGGTGAATGTTGTTTATATTGACATGGAAGTGGAGATTGGCACTGGAAAGTCTGAGTCACATCATGACATCATGTATGTGTACCTATAGTATTTATAAAACAAATATCTGAACATACATATCTATAATATTAAACAATCACACACACACACACACACAGAGCCAAACAAATGAAGAATATCTCATACAAATTAGTTGTATACTACAAGTGTTATCTTCTTTTGCACTGAACCAGTTTAAATAAGTTTTTTTTTTTTTTACATTATAATAACATCTAAAAATCATGCCTACATGTAGTTGTAATACAGTTGTAATAATAGCTATCTAGTCATATTTAGTGGTATATACAGCTGTATTAATAACTATCCAATTATGTTTAGTTGTAATAGTGTAATAATAGTTACCCAATCATGTTTAATTGTAATACTTCCATAATAATAGCTATCCAATCATGTTTAGTGGTAGATACAGCTGTAATGATAGCTGTCCAGTAATGGCCAGTTGTATATACAGCTGTAATAATAGCTGTCCATCATGTTTGGTAGTATACACAGCTGTAATAATAACTATCCAGTTCTTTTTAAGTTGTAATATGGCTGTAATAATGGTTGTCCAATAATGTTTAGTGGTACATGCATATACAGCTGTAATAATAGGTGTCCAGTCATGTTTAGTTGTAATACAGCTGTAATAATAGCTATCTAATTATGTTTAGTGGTATTATTATAACTCCTTGAATACAAACTGAAAATTTAAAACATACAATAATACAAATTAAATCCAAAAATGCCAAAAAATTTGATCTCAGTGCTAAGGAATAAAGTTCTAATTAAATTCCAGTGGTGTCTGAAATAACGCTGAAGGCATTGATGTGCCTGTAGTGGTATGTGACATGGTGATGTGACAGCAGTCTTTTGATGAATCATAATAATATAATCCAAGATGACCTTGTTTGAATTCACTTTAGTTCCCAGTTAATGTCTCTTTCCAAAAATAATATTGATGAGTACTTTGTATTTCAAGTGAATAAATAAGTTAAATAAATACATTCCTGCCCAAATCTAATACATGTACTGAACACAACAATAGGACTGATTCTGCCTGAAGATAAAACACAAAAGAAGAGCCAGGATGTAGGACAAAAGATCATTTCCAGAACAATCCAAGCTATAATTAGACAAGGTCTGTTACTAAAACTTTAATAAAAAAAACATTGTAAACATAATGTCCTTGACTCAGAATGAGAATTGGTTGTAACGTCAACTGTGGTACCCCAACGACCTCTTGGGTTAAGGTATTGATGATGATGATGATGATGATGATAATGATGACCCTAAGTTAGCCTTGTTTGCTACAGTAGGAGACTTGCCACTTTCTATATGGTATGAATTACATCTTGTCAATTAAAACTCAGCCTGGTATCACAATTATCTTTTTTAGCAGAGTTCACAAAATAAACCATCTATAAACATATGCAATGAGGGGCAAAGCAGTGACTAAATACTCAATGTATTAAATTCCTATCTACATCTACATCTACATCTAGAACTCCCCTTTTTATGGCATTGTTATGATTATGAGAAAAATAATTTGTGACACCCAAATTTGATGTGACCATCCACTGAGCAGATGTAGTAGTAACAAACTTTTCAAGATGGCTGCCATGGCAGTCATATTAGACATCTGAGCAGCATCGTTTTTATTTAGGCCTAACTAGACCATGGGATGAATGTATGTATAAAGTTTCATGGCAATTCTCCAAATAGTTTAGGAGGAGTATCCATAGCAAACTTGTGCTAATGGATGGACAGACAATGGACAATAGACCATTCCATAAGCTCTTCTGGTCAATGAATCATGTTAAGTGCTTTCAAATTTTTTCATGTAGAGACAAACCTTCACAATATCAGTATGTTATTGTGGTACTGGTACATGACAGGCAGACCAATCTGGTAGACATGGATTTTTTTCAAGAGATGTGTAGAAAGGCACTTCTGGAACTATATTTACATACAGTTTTGACAGTGAACCATTTGCAATGGCAATAAATTAATGAATGTACTGCACAATATGGTTTCCTCTTTTATTTGTCTGAAGGAAAAATGCCAATAGAGATTAAAGAAGAATGACAAAAGATATATGTCCTATTTCCTATTTAAGAAGAATGATTGTAGATATTATCCCCATTTCCTATTTTTATTTTTGAAATAACTTGCATGATAATACATTGTGGATTCAATAGGTTGCATGAGACATAATTGCCCTCTCCTTTGCACACAGCATAGAATAGCTTGTGAACATAGTGAGTAGGTAAGAATATTTTTAAAGCAAGGAACACACAATATGCATGGTTTACGGTGACAACGCCATTCATATACATTAACAGGCATAATTATACCTTTGCAATATTGAACCAGGTTCATTGACTAAAATATTTATAAAACTAAACATGGTGCTTTTAAATTATTTGAAGAAGAAAGTGAAAGGAAATCTCATGATGGAGAATATTATTGGATACACCAGTTATATATTCTAAATCCAACAGGGATCACCATCTCTGTTTAAGTGGCAGTCCAAACATTTTATTTTTAGTTTCCTCCCATGTTAACTTGGATGTTTAAGTCCAATGCCTTCTGAAGACAAAA
Organism: Megalonaias nervosa; assembly: GCA_016617855.1. NCBI lineage: Eukaryota > Metazoa > Mollusca > Bivalvia > Unionida > Unionidae > Megalonaias > Megalonaias nervosa. The sequence goes on from JAECUM010000689.1 coordinate 32,259, forward strand.
GGGAAAGGATCTTTTGTCAAATACCAGTCTACTAGATCCTAAGTCCATCAAGAGCTCCATAAACCTCAATGGAAGTGCATCAGCACTTCTATTTAGTTGTTTTACAACAACGGTCATTAGACTGAAAGCCAAGAAGTGAAGTGGACAATAGGGAGACCTTCTGGCCAAAGGTCACAAGAGAGGAGGGAGAAGGAAACCAGCCTTATACATTTGTATCTGGTGGGGAGTACAGACCCCTTAATCTCAAACACAGGAATGTTGGGGAACCAGCCTGGGAATCCTGACTAGTACTATCTTTGTAGGAAGATCTACCTTGAATCAAAAATAATATTTAAATAAATTTCTGAAGCAAAATTCTTTTTGATTTGTTTACAATTATACAATATCACAGATCTAAGGGGGAAACATCAACATATAAAAGCCTTTATAATTTCTGACACATGGGGGGACTCCTAAATGGTTACCAGTTTATATAGCTGGGAGCTTGAGAGGGGCCCACATATAAAGAAGTGAAGTGTTTGCTGCTTCTTAACCACAAACTACCTTGATAAAATGAGACAAGTAAAATTCTATCCAGGTATGTCAAGATACAAAAGGTTGTTGACAACTCCAACAGTGCAGCCTAAAAGGCAAAACAGCACGAGGTCTTGAGATCAACTTGCACCCAAGGTTTACAAAATGTCCTGACTTTGTGTCCTCATACAGTGTACATGTAGGACAGTTTGGTATGTGAGACCTCAAGAAATTTACCAGTCTGACCATTACCCACACACTCCTTAAAGCAGACAAGTATGAAGAGACCAAAAAGACTTTGCCAGTCTGACCATTACCCACACACTCCTTAAAGCAGACAAGTATGAAGAGACCAAAAAGACTTTACCAGTCTGACCACTACCCACACACTTAAAGCAGACAAGTATGAAGAGACCAAAAAGACTTTACCAGTCTGACCATTACCATACACTCCTTAAAGCAGACAAGTATGAAGAAACCAAAAAGACTTTAAAAGACAAATGACAATCTAGAAGGCTACATTTAAACATATTTTTGAGAAACTCCCCAAGTGTTACCAATTCAAATATGGTAAACTACTCTCTCTCTCTCTCTCTCTCCTGATTAAAACGATCAAGTAAGACAACAAGATAGGCAACCTGGACCCAAATGCCACAAACATGATACATCCAGAAACCTAAACTGAGACTGCCTGGACATGCAAGAGAGAACAACACTCAGGCAGAGATTTTCAGAACCTTCAGGCTGTTTTCTAATCTTGCAAATTTTAACACTATTTCCTCTAATATGGATCTTTCTGTATCTAATTTTTATTGTAAATCTTAATAGTTTTCCTTTATATAGTTCTCATAATACTGTTTTAAATAGGGAATTACATTTTAAGTCCCTTCAGTAAGACTTGGAAAACTGGTGATACTGCTAATGTGTAAGGCTTAAAAGTCTGTTTGTCATGAATTTCACCATTCTTCCAATCTAACCAAAGTTAGAGGGATCCGTTAATGATGCTATCTGACAAACTATTCTTTGAAATAATCAAGATGTTAGGTTTAAATGATGTTCAAATATTCAGTTTGGAATTAAGAGGTGCCACCCCTTAATTCAGTCAATGAAGTTGCTAGAAATTTTCCAGACTGCTCCAAAAATAGTGACTAATCTGATGACATCAGCATTCAAATGTGGTGCATATATTAATTCAAGATGAAGTAAAGTTCAGCAGGAACACTTTTTTAAAGCAGATCTGAGAGGAAAAAGTGTGCATTAGATAAAATTAAGACTTGGGTGAATATTGGTGATCATCTGGGGCACTGGAATATACACTGAGGGTTGAACTTGGGCTGAAGACAATCTGACATAGCTGTGTTAACTTCTTATATTTTACAATGGTGAATTTATCAAATCTTGTGTACCAGATTTTTACTGAAATCAGTTTACCTATGGATGCTGCCAATCAACTTAATTCGCACACATCTGGAAAGTGGCAGGGTGTATCAGATCAAGGGAGAAATTAAATGGATTTTAATGTGATGAAATGTCAATATTATAAACCCAACCAAGATTTTCAACACAGCTGTCATGGCAGGAATACTGGATGTATGACCGGTCCCATTTTTATTTAGGACCAACTAGGTACCATAAGAAGTCTATTGCTCAAAACTCCATGTTGATATAGTGATCTATTTGGAAGGAGTATAGATAACAATATTTTCAAGATCACCACCATGGTATGCCAAATTGAGGGTTGGTCATTTTCATTTAGGACAACAATGCACAGTAAAAATTCTTTTCACGAAAACCCCATGACAAAATGACTTTCCATTTAAAAGGTGTAGCAAAAACAAGATTTTCAAGATGGCCACATATTGGATGTCAAATCTGCATAATTTTTTAAGTTTAGGTTTAAGAAAACATTATTAAGTCTTTTTGTGAAAATGACATGCTATGAATGATTAGTTCAGAAGTAGCAATAATAATATATACAAGCTGGCCACTGTGACAGTGATATTTGATACTAAACATCATAAGCAGTTTTTAGTGAAAACCTCATGTTGATATGACCATACCTTCAGAAGCAGTGATAACAATAACAAGATTTTCAAAATGGCTATACTGGGTGTCAGATTGGCACCATTTTTATTTAGAACCAACTAGGTAATATAAGAAGTCTTTCAGTACATCCTCATGTTGATAAAACCATCGATTCAGGAAGAGTAGCAACAAAAAACCAAATTAGCACCATTTTCATTTAGGACCAAGTCTTTTAGTGAAAACACCATGATGATATGACTATCCATTCCAGACAAATAGCAAAAACAATATTTTCAAAATGGCCACTGTGGTGGCCATATTGGATGTGTAAGTGATATCATTATAATTTAGGTCCAACCCAACTATGACATGAATATGTGTCAAGTTTCACAGCAATCCTCGAATTAGTTTAGGAGTAGCAATAACAAACTTGTGCTAATGGGTCACAGACAACAGACAACAGTCCATCGCATATGCTCTTCTGGGCTATACAACCGGATTTTATGGACAAACCATTTGCAAATAAAGTACTGGGTTGCAACAAAGTCAACTGCATGATGTGCATTAAAATAGAGAAATCCAATAGCACTTATACAAACCTCAAATACAACCTCTAAGTTAAGAGGTCATTGTACTACGAATAACATTTACTTACCTGCCACACCAGTGGCACATAATAAGCAGGTGAAACCAAAAGGGAATTTTAAGTGAAAATATAAGAACACATCACTGATATCCACAATAGGAGGGATACCCCAGTAACCTAAACACTGCAACCTACCCAACTGTACTACAAACCATGCTCAATATCAAGTAACAGAAATTGTTTTATCTGATCCAGACTTATCTGGTAGCAACATTAAGCATAAAGATGGAGAATAATATTGGATACACCAATAACATACTCTGTATCTGACTGGGATCAACAAGAGCTGACCATTTCCCCAAGATGCACAAAATACTGTACTTACATTAACATTATGATGATCTGTAAACTGGAGTCCAAAATAATCTTTTTCAATCAGATCCAGCTGATAAAATATCTGTTCCAGCAGGTCACCACCATAGGCCTTTTTCTGAAACAAAATAAAAACATTGGATCCTTATTAGAACAAAATAATCATGGAAAATAGGAAAGAAATATACTTTTGTTAGTTACTGATCATCTTCAATGTAACACTTTTCCCAACCAAAAACTACATTCATAAAGATTAAACCATAAATCTTAAACTGGACTCAGTTTAAGCAATGTCTCTTTAAATCTCTAGATTTAGGTCATTTGATTGGTAAAACTCAATTTAGACCTAAATTTCACTCAGCCAGACTGGACTCAAGTCCAGACTCAATGTGGTGAAATTCTGGCCTGACATGCACACCCACAACCAATGTCAATCACATTCCCAGGTCAGACATTTCTATTCAAGAAAAATGGTGCAGATGCTGTGCAATTTGAAGCGCATGTATGTGCACAGACAGACATATACTGTACTGATAAAGATCAGCTGGTCAATATACACTGTTTAAATAAGAGAGGCAACTAATACTCCAGTTCAGGTTTCAACTTCTACTAAATATAAAATCAATACATCAACTCTGACAACACAGTTATGTATGTTGTGTGTGTATAGGTACATGCATATTAAGATTCTGGCAAAAAGTGAGTATAAAAAACATCATGAATTCTTAAGGTTATATAATAACAAGATCCAGACAGACAGACAGACTGAGGCCACAATGAAATTCAGTACTGTGACCTTGACCAAGATCAAAATCAGTAAGCAAGCAAGTCAAAGAATGAACTAACTTAGCTTCATAACAATTCAACCCAAGCATGAAGAAAACCCATTTAGAGGTTAGAAAATGAAAGCAAATGAAAAGCTTGAACAAAAACGTTGCAACTTTTGAATGTGACTTTTACCCCAAAAGTCAAATGGGCATACATGTGCCACTGATTTAATTTCCTTCATTTTGCAATGATTCATCCCAAAAATGATGAAAATCTATCAAAGGGTTTAAGCAAATAAGCATATTAAATTTTTTTAACCACAATCTTAAGACATTTTTTGTGACCTTGACACTAAGGTAACTAGGGCAAACAGATTAAAAATGAATTGTTGTAACTTCATAATTATTGATGCCAAGGATGTTGAAAACCTATGAAAGGGTTAAGGAAATATATGCAAATGAAAAATTTTAACAAAACCTTAACAAATGCTAACACTGCCGCCAGCTGAAACGTTACTATTATGTCTTGTTTTGCAAATAATGCTGGATGAAGAAATAGCTATTTTGCCAAGCTCCAAGATGATGAGAAAAGTCTAAGGAGGTCATGATGTATTAATTCACACACAGCAAGCAATATGATTGGTCAGGAGTTAACTTGGACCACAAAGAAGCGATAAGTGGTTTACTTGTGTGTGTGCTAATATAATTTTCACCATCTAAACTGTATTGGGAGACAGATTCCAAGAACAAATTCTTATCCACATGTACATGTATTGGCAGAGATTAGGGGTCTCAATCTGAGAGGACTGTAAAATCTTCACAAGGCTTGATCCCCATCTGTTTTTAACATTTGGATTATGGAACATATTGTGATTCAAGCCTTACATGGGAAAAGGCTAAAATTGAGACATTTTTCTAAAAATCTATTTTCTGTGAGCAATCTAGTAAAGAAACTTATCCCTAATTCACAAAAATGTCATTCATGGTGAAGGCTATAAAGCAACAAAACTGTATATAAATCTAGTAAATTATTTTCTGAAAACTTATTTCATCCATACATTAAGCTAGAAACAGTTGTATAGAGCTCCACATGCATTAAGCATAAACCCACATTTTATTGGCTCAGGATAACTAGATGCATTAAGAGTCAGGTAGATCTCAACAGCTTCCATTTTATGACCTAGGGGTTAAGTCTCTTGAAAGAGGGAGAGGGGTAGATATGGACCCCAGGTCAATGTCAGTTTCATAATATAAATATGTCTTATTATGTCAGTGAATATAAGGTTATGGTGAGGGGCTCTCAATAGCTTCTACACTGGAACCCATAAGCAAAATTCTTAAGGGTTGGGAAAGATTTCAGAGCATTGCCGTGGGGTTCAAGTCTAAAGTGCTGATGCTGAGGTTATTGGTCACATACATTTATTTTTAAAGACGGGTTTGACATACAGCTCGTGAGTTATTTGACATTTAAAAAAATAAATCAGCCCCACCACAAAGATCACACTCAAACTCTGGAAGTATTAACACAATCTACCAGTACACAAAAAGGGCTGCATGTACTATTGACCAATTTTTATCTCTCTACCTGTACCCAAAAAGAGCTGCATGTACCATTGACCAATTTTCATCTGTCTACCTGTACATAAAAAGGGCTGCATGTACTATTGACCAATTTTCATCTGTCTACCTGTACACAAAAAGGGCTGCATGTACTATTGACCAATTTTCATCTGTCTACCTGTACACAAAAAGGGCTGCATGTACCATTGACCCATTTTCATCTGCCTACCTGAAACAGCTTACAGGAGAAGTTCAAGGACATTATAAACACTGGTTGTATCCATTTTTTATGTTATCGAAGAGTGTAAAATTTGATGATGTAGTTTAAGTTTTCTGTACAATGTGAAAATAGGAAAATTTCCAACCCCATGGAGAGGACCTTGAACCTGGAGGCAACAAAATACCATGAACCAGCATGCTACAAGATAATGGGAGTCCTGTGTGGCTCAAGCTCGAGTCTTGGCACCAACCAATAAGTGTTTTTGTGAAACCTTGCCATTAGCTTCCTAGGGGTTGGTGGTTCTTCCTTGGATCTTTCTATATACTGCACTTCTACCAGATATACTGGCTGCCATGTATAGATTATCGTGTGCAGAGGAATGGTGTTAAACCCCACAAAAGAAACATTCAAGATAAAGATAAGAGCATACCAAAGGTATGTTTAATATATAAACAAGGTTGGATAAAATGGTAGTGTAATAAAAGGAAAGTAACAGCCATTAACAGTTAGTTTAATCTAGGGTGTAGATGGTGGACATCCACTTCGGTACCCAAGTTATCCAAATGTGGAGCTTGCAGAAATAAAAACAAATCTGGACAAAGCTTAGTTCATCTGAACTAAATTTATGCAAATGTTTTTGTGTTCCCTGAGTCTTGACAATGAAGACTTTACTTTAACTCCAACATTATTAGGTACAGCTGTTTTTATTCCATCCATTGTGAAGGAGGCATCTGGAATTCCTGAGGGTGTACGTTTTATAATATTTATTCACATTACCTATCCCTAGGAAAAGGTTATAATTCATGTATAAATGTAGCTCTGAGGGAAACTCTAATATGAGATACATATAGCTCAACCAGGGCAATGAGGAAAGGAGGTACAAAGTACACTGTAAATCTAACAATATGCAATATTAAAAATGTTTGCTTACAACTGGACTCAATAAACCTGACAAAAGATATCAAAATATTTATCATTTTGAAAAGTGTACAGATGTAGCAAAAGAAACCATACAGTGTAGAGTGCAGGTTCAAAGTAAACATATATTACTGGTAACAAGTTTACTGTAAATGGCACATTACATGGCTGCCCAATGTTTAGTAGTCCTCTCTGTAAATAACTGAAATGTGTGTGAGGAAAACACTTTCAGACTGAGTGACCTTGTTTAGTGCCCAAATCTATAGGCTTCTCCTAGCATTAGCCATTCAAATTTGGTTCCTTTGCAGTATGTGATGCAAAACTATGGGTAATGCCACCCTGTGGAAACCATTTTTTTTTTTCAGTCACCAGAAACCTGATCTATGACCTTTTCACCCCAAAGTATACGGGGGTTTCTTCTTTGCTCCAAGTTCAAGCCATCCACAAAGATTGACATATGTAAATACTAGGGGTGAAACACTTCGCTGATATGTCAATGCATTGATACTTCTGATACACCAATACAAATATCGACACAAGAGCTGGAGATTCAATACAGAATGATATTTACTCTTCACAAGTGACTTTAATATCTGGCAGTCATAAATAAATATTAGTCATTTACCTATTTATTCTTTAAATTGATAATTCATCTGAGACAAATGTCACAGGCACAAGAATTCATTCTTGTCAGTAAAAAATGAAAAACATATTGGCAACACCCACTCACATTCTACAAGTGAACACAAGGTGATGTGGTTCATAATGCCACACCAATTCCATGTTAATTATCTTACCAGAACTGCATGTTCAGCATAAAGTAGATATTCCAAATGCATTCCTGAATTATAATGAAGTACTTTACTCATCATTTAATAACCATTTTACATGACCTTACTCTGTGATTTGTATCTTGTCTACGGTTTAATTTGATTGCTGCACTTATAGTGTACAAGGCTGCGAATTATGTTACATTGAATTCTGACTGGTGGTTATTGTTTGTTCCAATTCAGGGTAAACAAAAACCATCAATCAGAACTTAATGAACTTATTCCCTGCATGACAGATGGGAAGTATTGGTAAAGCAACAGAAAAACTTCGCACAAAAGTGGTTATTAAATGATCCCTAAAGTACTGAAATCGTACATAGGGAGCAACTCTGGGACTCTATCTTTTATCAAATCAGTGAATGAACATGATGACAGGATAACTAAATTAGCACAAAATCAGAAAAAGGGAAGATTTTAAACTGGAAGAGTTTAAGTAAAAAAGATTTTTAATAGAATTGGGAGTGAGTGTTGTAAATAGTTTTCCTTCTTGACTAACAAAAACAAGTGCTTGTTGTTCTGCATATGCAGCAAACACAATGTAACAGATTTTGTTATTCATTCCCACTTCTAAACCCATTCTAGATGAGATTTTCCTTGCACAAGGAAACGACACTTTTCTTGTTTTGAAGACAATGCCATATTGTACTCCAAGTTTACGTGAAATCATCAAACTGGTAATAAGGTGTTTTTAAAGCATTCATACAGTGCAAAACGAAGGGCATTGTGGTCAAGACGAGTCATGCATCTAATAAAATGTTGCAGCCTGAAATTACCTAACTAACAGACAATTAACAGGTAGTCTGTTTGAAAGCTATTTTGTTATCTTATCAAGGATGAGAATGGCATATAAACAGACGCTAAGTCTAGGTCTGTCTGTAATCTGCATATTTGAAATACATAAAATGGCACCACTGACAGAACTTCTAAAGATGGACATACCATCAAATTGTTATGTGTATCAATAATGTATTGTATATAGGCTGTATATTGTGAATAATTGATACACAACACAGGTGTAATGATTCACCATAAATAAAGGCTGGAGATCCCAAGCTGCTTTACAGAAACTATTTTATTACACTCAGTGACCCAAAACTTTGACCTTTTGACCTCAAAAAGATAGGGTTCTTATTAAACCAAAGTGCAAGCCATCCACAATGTTTGGTTTCTGTAAATAGCAGTGAACTTGAGTTACTTCGCAGATTATTTTTTCGTCTTTTTTTTGTCAGTGAAATTAACCTTTGAACTTTTGACCCCAAAACTGAAAGGTTACTTCCTTTACTTCCTTGCCCTAAATGCAAGCAAACAACAAAGTTTAGTATCTGAGGATGTTAAATTCCCTCCAGTTGTTGTGAAGAAACTATTTTTCTTGTTTTTGGTCAGTGACCTTGACCTTTGAATTGGTGAAAATGAAATTGATAAGGTTCTTCCTCAGCCCAGGCACATCTCATTCTCAAGTTTGGAAACTGTACATTACAAACAACTCAACTTATGGTGCAGAATGAAACTGACAACAGGATGGAAAGCATAATATTTACCACCTTAAGTTGGGCATATAAGAAGGTATTTATTTATTCTTGTCATACCTGTACTGAAGTGTTTCCACTTTGATTTATAACAGGTAGACAAAATGACTGAAATATATGGCAGAAAAGGACAATATCCCTACATGAAATAATCTACAAGAGCTATGGGATACACAGGGTTCAAGTAAAGTATAAACCAACAGTCTTCATGAAATGGGGTGCAGAAAAACTGGAGTTCAAGTGCATGGGACCTTGTTTTTAATATATAAGATAGCACTGTGCTTTAAACTGCAGATCTTAAGAAAACACAATTACCCGTAGTATTCTTGTCTCTTCTTCCCTTTTTTCCCTCATGTCCTGCATTAACTTGGCACAGGCCGAGTGGTGAAATAAGTTGGAAGATTATTGATAAGCACAGTTCTACTGTACAGAATACTGTTGAATTCAGTTTAATTTTGGCTCGTTTCTTCTGACAGTCTCTTGTTTTCCACGACAGCTTCCAATATCTAATGTATATGCTACCTGCCCTGAATTTGTTATCAAAGTTGTTGTACTTGCATATGCTATAATTGATCAATGTACAGTAAGTATCATGTGGTCAGATCCCAAGACCACTCTTAAAATTAATGTGGGACCCTCAAATGGACTAATGCTCTACTGGGTGAATTCTCAGTAATTCAAGATAACACCATTTCTTCTTTTTAAATGCCAAGTGTTGAAACCATCTCCAATAATCTTCAAAAATAACACCATTTTCAAATCTGCTGCTAAGGTAAATATATTAGATGTCATCCCAACACCATTTTCATTTAGGACAAAGCATTAAAGTAGATATCATTAGAAAACTCTGGTGCAAATCCCATGTCATGATAATCATCCATTCTGGCAGAGTCAGCCTAATACCATTTTCATTTAGGATAAAGCAGACATTAAAGTAGATATCATTAGAAAACTCTGGTGCAAATCCCATGTCATGATAATCATCCATTCTGGCAGAACAATGGGACCCTATGGAAGAACGCGTTCCGGATTACGAACACCCCAGGTTACGAACACTGTCCGGGCACCGATTAGGTTCGTAAGCTGGGGCCCCACTGTATGTATAATAAACTGTAGCCAAAGCACAAGTGTTTCTCCTATGTTCTGCAAGTCGTCACGGTTAATACCCTCTACAAAGCAGGTCCATTTTTTGATCCAGAAATAAAGCACAATGCAACAATGAGTGTGTGGGGTGTGTGTGTGTGTGTTTGTATATAATACTATGATGCAAACAGAACTCCCATCTCTTCACACTTCAAAAAGAATTACTAGCAACAGAGAATGGAGAACACCAACATTCTCAATTGTAATTTTTATTCTTCACTTTATATAAAAATCAAAAACCAAAATTGAATATGACTGAACAAAGACTGGTCCTAAAATGAACATCAGACAGCAATACTAAAACATTATAGCATATGCATATGACATACATAGGATAACAGGATACATGCTTGGCCAGGATCACAAAATAATAGGGACAATGACAGGGAAGCTAGCCAAAGACTGCAGTGTCAGCAGAAGGAAGTACATCACCAAAAATAATACACTTTTGGCATTGAAGGGAGGAACATAGCAGAACCTGCTCTGTCTGGAACTGTATTAAGTATGGCCCACCTAAATTTTGGAGAGATAAATTATTTAAAAATTATAGCAAAATCTTTGGAACAAAATTAAATATCTAAATAATGTTTTCCTCCAAATTCTTTTTTGAGTTTTTTTTTTTACTGGAAAACAAACACCAATTGGTGGGGGATACAAATATGCATAAAAGCCTTTAAAGCTTTAGGATGCCATAGAGGGCACACTTCAAAGGCTGATAGCTTAACACAGCTTAATAATAGAGAAATGCCCACAAATAAAATGACAAGTACAGACCAATAATTGTATTATCCTTCAATTCAAAACTCTTTGAAAAATGTGTTTTTAAGCTGCTGTTACTGTATATAATTATTTAACTACATTTAACATCATCAATGATTCTCAACTGGGTTTAAGGCCTCTTCGCTCCTGTATCACTGTCTTGACTAAATTAACTCATTAAAAAAAGTAAGATTAAGTTGGGGATTTAGAATAAAAAGTGGCCACAACAAGAAAATGATGGGTCCAATAAGCAACCCCCCTGCCCCCACTTTTACCCTTCTGCACATGTGCCAGCAAAACAGCCAAATCAAAAACAACATTTCTAAAACAACAAGGCACCAGGCTCAACAAAAATCTCTTGGAAGCAGATTTTTTTTGGGATGTATTCAGAAGTATCCCCCAAAATGTTTTTCCTACTCCCATTTCAGGCAAAAATGAGGTAAATCTCCAGGGGTTAATGAGTTAACTGACAAATGGTTGAAAAGAACTAATAGGTGTCCTGTTTGCTGACCTCGTAAACTACTCCCCTACATAAATTTTGACTGTACATATGTCATGATATTACTCTTCACTGGTCTGTTTCTCCTGTGTACCACAGTGGTCTATACTTGGACCTCTGGGTTTTCTTAGGCCCCCCCAAAAATGTGTTTCCACTTGGCTAACCACCCTTGTTTGTCATTGCTGACCCTAGCACACACATGTCCAACTGGGATAGAAAAAAAAGCCTACCTACCTACCCTAATTTTAAAAACAGTGCAATAGGAAACATATTTTTTGGCCTTATATATCAATAATCTATATCTAAAAACTGAGTCTAATGATTCTAATATGTTTGAAGAGGATGCTATATTGCACACTTCTTCAATCAACCTTCATGACATTGCACAGATCTAAATGCTGCTTCTAGGAATGTGAATGAGCAGTGTCTGATTAGTTATATTAGATCAAATTTGAAGAAATAAAAAGTAATGTTAACTGGTTCAAAGAATATGTCAAAGATCAATGCTGCCAAACTGAATGTGTAACTTCATGGAGTTTCTTTAGATTATGTGAGCAATTAAACATTTTTAGTATTGTAAAGGGATGAAACCTTATCTTGGTCCATTTAAGTGAGACTGACTGAACTCTAAAACCAAGAGAATTATTCTGTAATGGCTACATCCTCCCTTAACTTACTATGTACTATTTATAGCAATGCATGCAACAAAGAAACTGATCAAGTTTCCAAACCATTAGAGAGAGCACTGCATTTGTTTGCAGATGCCAACTGTTCAGGAACCATTCCTAAGTTAAACTGGTTTACTTTTAAAACTGGAATCATCTACCACAAATTTATTTATATGTTCAAATCTATTCATAACCTGTCTCCTGAATACCTAAATTAAAACTTTACATTCATAATTGACTCCACTTCATATGATTTCAGATAGTAGACACTACAAATCTTTTTCTCCCAAGATGAAAGTCTCCAGTTTTCAGGAGTGTTGTTAGGGAATTTGTTACAGTCTAATCTGAACGCTAAAAGTAAAACTGAAGGGCTTAAGAACAGTTGCAAAAATTACCTTCCTGAACAGTTCTTCAAAGTATGTTGATATGTTTCCCCTCAGTGTGTGTGTATGTGTATGTGTGCACACAAGATAGAATGAGAGTAGGAGTGAGTGAGAGAGAGAGCAAAATCATGTGATAAATTTGTGAAGTGTGCACCAGTTTTAAGATAAAATTTGATCATTTCTTCTTTTTCTTCCTTTCTTTTGCAGGCCAAAAGAAAAATTATTATTTGTATGACTGTTATTATTATTGTATCATTATTATTATTATTATTACTATAAGATACAGCTTAGTAAGGTACATCCCAGGGAGATGACCCACACCTAATGTATTTATCCAATAGTAAACCCATGCTTTGCCCTCTTCATATTCATAAAAGTTAGCAAATATCAATTAATGGTATATTTATCTCATCATAAGTTTACTATCTACCACTGACAAATTTACTAAGCTTGCTCACTGATCTCATCATGGGAGAAACACTGTTAAGTAACTAACTCCCAAAACCTCATGAATTTGTAAACTTGTCTGGTTTCTTCCCAAAAGAAACCATGGTGTTAGGTATCAAATTATGGTGTCAGCAGTGGGATGACATGTCTCAGCTGGGCTGGCACTCATTGTGTTTGTACAGTTTCTATTTGACTGGTATGTATACACCATACATATACGCAAATAAATGGCTCTTGGTATTGAAAGTGACTGCTTCCACTTTTGGTTTACAATTCTCTATGACTAGATGCCAACTACTTTTGGTGGGTAAGGGGGATGTTTTGGTTTGTTTCTGTGCAAAATATGGCTCAGAATTCTAATCAGAAATCTGAAACACACAAGTATGATCACCTCAAGGGACCAGAAATAATACTACACTGGCAGTATGGTAGAAACTATGCAGAATAATTAAAGGAGAACCAGTGCTCTACTGTGGCAGAATACAGCAACATTGGGGGTGGGACAAGGGGAGGGGGAGAGAAGGGGGCAGTTTGCACCTCAATATACATGTATAACATTGAATCATGATTAAAACTTTAATTTTATATAATAAGTTTTCATCTTTATTTAACCTGTAAGTTTTATAAACGAAAAAGAAAAATGGCTTAGCATATTATCTAAATGAAGGTACACTACATTATCTTCAAAAACAAACAACTGCTCTCCAGTCCCTTTTTAAGAAATTTCTAGTAGGTGCTCTGAGAGTGCTTCATACATGGCAGAAACAAATTATAAACACCTATTCATTCATTAACCAAAAATTTTATATATATATATATATATATATATATATATATATATATATATATATATATATATATATATTACGGACCTGAGTATGATAAAAAAAATTGCAGCACTGGATGACAAGTTTTTGGAGTTCATACATATGCATAGATGCAATGAGCAATAACGTTTGATTTATTTTATTACTGAATGTTAATAAGTTACATATTATGTGGTGTGCACACAATAATTAACCTGATTATATTCATCAACAAATTTAACAAAAACAACTGCAAGGTTTGGTCTTTACATTCTGACTTGATGTTTGCAACTCCAATACTTCAACATTAATGTGAAGAAAATTTTTTTACCAGGAAGTATAAATTTCTGTGAAATTAGTTATCACTGACAGAGAGATATCATACAGTATATATGACTTCATTTTCAAGATCCTACACATAGATCCCGCTATCTTAAATTATACATGAACGTACATGTATGCAATGGCCTGCAGTAATAGTTAATTCTGGGTCTTAATTTTAACCATCTGATACAAACTTGATGGTAAAATCCTTAATTTTAATTTTTTCAGACTACAGGCTTACAGTACCTGTACTTGAAGAAACATCCTAAAAATTTGTGCATGCCATGCACCCAATGCATATGAAGATGTTGACAGGCTGATTTTCAACATATCTTTTATGACATTATCGGTTATATCATACCAAGGAAATGGGAACTGAATGCTTTTCTGAAGGATACACCAAGGAAGCTGACCCAGGCTGGCATGGGGTGTGTATCAAGACCATGACCCTTGCATTACAATTTGACATTCTGCCAAATAAGCTTACGCAACTCCATATCAGCATGGAAATTTGTTTGGTGTTGTTGGCTTCAATGGCACTTTTGATACATTATTGGCTATGCAATACCTAGAAAATGGTAACCAAGTGCCTTTCATAAGGACAAAAAGAAGCAGCTGAACTGGACTAGCTAATGCGGTAATCTTAGCAAAAGATTCTGGCTATTTGTTCCTAAGTGACTCAATTATTATTCATGGTTACAGCAGGAAAACAATGGTAGTACAATGATATGTGATGTGTACAAAAGAACTTTCAAGTCAAACCCAATTACAGCTGAATGCTCAAACTTGGAAACTCCAGTTTGCCATAGTTGTTCAAAATCTCACATCAAGGGTCTGAAACAGCTTCAGCTGCAGTCATGCTTCAAGAAAGCTGTCAAAAATGTAAATAGCTACAAAAGTGAGATTCAAACTTTAAAATATATTACACAATTGCAAATGGTAGATGTAAAAAATTCAAACATTTTCCCAGAGTTATTAGAGCTGCAAAAAGTTACTAATGGTTACATCTTTTCTGATGTCTATTATAGGTACCATGCTTGATGAAACAACTGGCAATTATGTACCAAAAATACCTCACTATTTAAAAAACATATTTGATGAATGGCACAATTTCATTGTTGGCAACATACATATCACTGATTGCACTGATTAAAAAATTATATAAAAAGGCATTGTTAAAAAAAAGAGTATTCAGCTATGAGGCTAAGAACAGATGGAGCATGAGTCATGTTTTAGGGTGTCATGACTGTCTTGAGATCAATATTACCAGTAAACTAACTTAACAAACTGGTGCAAGACCATTATATTGCACAGCGAATGAATGTGGCATATCCAGTAAAGTATCATGTATGCAGATGATTATGGATGATACAATCAAATTCTGTATTGATTTTCTAATTCTCATATTTGTTATGATTAACTACAACAACTGTAGCAATAACTTCATGGAAAAGTGCAACAAGTGCCAGTGGGTATATCAATATAATGGCTTTCTGTTGAAAATATTGCCATGATAATCTTTCAATATTTTGATGCCATTGTCCTGTTATTTGAAGACAATGATGACAAGACTAGTAAAGCTACAAGCTAGTAACAGCTCTTCTTATCGACATTCTCAGTGTTACTGGGATTTTAAGCTTACCATTTCAAAACAACAACATTAATTTGGCATCTATCAGACAAAATGCTGATGCAACTCCAAATACTCTTTAAACAGTTAGGCAGAGTTCTCATACTGTAAATAATGTATTCAGCAAACATGGTGATGTATCAGGAAATGGCCTGACAAATAATTACAAAGGTGTGCAGATTCCAAGTAACCAGAAACTGACCAGGTACCTGGCTAATGATAAAATATGTTGGACAGTTTCAGCTTTATGTTCTTGAATCATTCGATTGTGTTTCGAATCCCAGAAGGCACCCTGGACTCGATTACCAAGCCAATATAAAAAAGCACATGACTGCCTTGACAATTTGTGTGAACACTATACAGATATGATTAATATTAACAGATGCAAAAGGAGGTGTTTGCAAATTCAAGCTGTCTCATAACAGAAATGTGCTAGACTTTGAAAGAATTATTAAACATTGGATTGATGAATACACTGAGGTGCATCCTAATCTTGTCAACTGGTTATCAGATGCTTTTGTAATCCCTGTATTAACTGCATTTTGTGAAGGTAGACATTCTCAACAAAATGCCCTTAAAACAAACTTGGAAATGGGCTATATCATGAGAGACTTAACAGACGTGTGATGATAAAACTTGTTGGCCATCTCCTTCATGAAATTTTTTTCTGACTGTAGCTTGAGAATTTCTGGTGAAGTCAAAACATGGCAAAAGTATGTTTGCTCATTCAGCTGTTTCTGTAAATTTCATTATGTTCTGTACAAAGTGTTGCTACTTTACGAGATTAATCTAAGTTGGCTGAGAAAAAAAAATAAAAAACAACAACAAACAACAAACACAATATGATCTTTTCCTGCTTTAACCCCCAAACCTGCATTTGACACCCAATTTACCAATGATGAGGGTCCATTGGGCCCCCATATTTAAAATAATAATAATAATAATGAGGACTTTGTATAGCGCCCAATCTTTAGAAGCTCTAAGCGCTTTACAACATTTGACAACACTTAAAAAACATATATAATGATATGATTACAAAATTAAAAACAAACACCACTAAAGTAGAAACAGAAAATATGCTGTAAATATTTAAGGCAAGGATACATTATTAGGTCTTTAAGTCTGTTCTTGCAGTTGAAATAGGCGAGTTCTAAGAGCGCTCTTGAATGAGATCACTGTGTCTTTGTGTCTAAGTGCAGTGGGCAATTCGTTCCACGTTGCTGGGCCCTGGTATGCAAAAGAGCGTTGTCCATATGATTTCATCTTCATAGTGGGAATAATGAGAACACGAGTGTCAGAAGAGGAGCGTAAGCATCTTGCAGGTGTGTACACATGGGTGAGGTCAGATAGGTATGTTGGACTGGAGCCCGTCAGTGAAACGTAGCACAGAGAACAAATTTTGTGTGTAATTCTGGATCGTATGGATAGCCAGTGTAGGGTACAGAGCAAGGGAGAGGTGTGCTCTGATCGTGGTACTCTAAGGATGATCCGAGCAGCTGTATTTTGAACTTTTTGAAGTTTCTGAAGTAGATATTGAGACAAACCAGACAGAACTGAGTTACAATAGTCCAGTCTTGAAAGTACTAAGGAACACACAAGTGTTTTAGTGGCATCAACTGAAAGATACTTGCGAATGGAGCTGATTCGTCTCAGCTCAAGATATGCAGCCTTGCATATGTTCATGACATGTTGGTGCAACGAGAGAGTACTGTCGAGAGTGACACCAAGGTTTCGCACTGACTGTGTGAATTTAATGTTGGTGAAAACACTGCCTGCATATTACGCAGTGCCAGATCTGACGATTGTGCCAGTGAGATCTGGGTTACACAATGGCAGATCTGGGTATGTTCAATATGTGCAGTCTGCAGTTCAAATGGACTTCTAAGCTAACATCCATCTGTCCGTGTCCATCCATCTGTGTGTGTGTGATGCAGAACACTTCAAACCAACTCTATGCTGAACGTTGTTATGTTTCTTGGAAACACCCTTGGTGAAATAAATTAAAATTATCACTTATTTTATCATTTTTCTTTATCTTCGATAAGGAATGCTTTGAGAATCTGATGATTCTAAGAGTCTATGAAGCACATCTGTTTACACATTTATTTTTGGTCATGACAGTGATTTATCTCAACAGTCTGACTTTGTGTGTGTATGTGTGTGTCTCTGTGTGTGTGCAGTTTGGATCTTTAACATAGCTTTAACAACTTTTTAGTCATATCACTATATCTGTAGTGTGGAAGTTTATAGTGATGTCTAGCACTGGGACATCATGCCAGACAAGTAGCATGATGTCCTACCCAGTCACATTACCAGTAGCCTGACACCAGGCTGACCAGTTAGTCATATATATATATATATATATATATATATATATATATATATATATATATATATATATATATGTATGTATGTATGTATGTATGTTTGTTTGTGTGTGTGCACTCGGGCATGAAATTTATTCCATTTCATCTGGGCCACATAAGCCTGTAACCATTTAAGCAGGCAAATTTCGCTAGGATAACCTAGCTGGTATAGTGTTTGAAAAAGAAAAAAACAAAAGAAAAGAAAATTACATTTATATAGCTTAAAAAGGCATGCAGCAACAAATAATGCATATATTATTACATAACATACAGAAAGCTATGTAAAACTTTCATTCAGTGCATATGGATTAAATATTAAAAAAACTGCCAATTTTGCTCCCAAATTTATTTCAACATAATGACTCAAAATTGTCATTTATTCAAGGTATAGATGCACAAACGAGCATCTCATGATCATTCACTATTAAATTTCGAAGTATTGTACAGCTAATGCCTGGCTTGTGTTCCCAACTATTAATGTTTGGTTTCACTGCCTTTAATTTTATTGAAAATTATGTAATTCAATTAACTTTAATACCATACTTGTTAACCATTTACAAGTCCTAATTTGTTAGTTTTAGACAAATAATTTCATTATTTTAGTCTTCACTAAAAAAACTAAATAATTACAAAAATTAATATGAAATCACTTGAATGTGAAATTCTCATAAGTTGAAATTGTGGACGCTGGCAGATACCCAGAATTATGATTTCATCTACAGTGTATACACACCTCATTGTCCTTAGAGACACTATTCAACACACAATATCTATTACTCTGGTGCATTATTCAAGAGACACTATTCAACACACAATATCTATTACTCTGGTGCATTATTCAAGAGACACTATTCAACACACAATATCTATTACTCTGGTGCATTATTCAAGAGACACTATTCAACACACAATATCTATTACTCTGGTGCATTATTCAAGAGACACTATTCAACACACAATATCTATTACTCTGCTGCATTATTCAAGAGACACTATTCAACACACAATATCTATTACTCTGGTGCATTATTCAAGAGACACTATTCAACACACAATATCTATTACTCTGGTGCATTATTCAAGAGACACTATTCAACACACAATATCTATTACTCTGGTGCATTATTCAAGAGACACTATTCAACACACAATATCTATTACTCTGCTGCATTATTCAAGAGACACTATTCAACACACAATATCTATTACTCTGCTGCATTATTCAAGTCTTGGAGTCAGTGCCTTAGGGAACAGCAAAATTTCTGGCAATAGTGACCTACATCATACACTGGCAGATCACAGACACTGCTTGCCTGTCAATCAAACCTTATCATATACAACAACAATGTCAACTGCCTTCTAACCACTGTGAAAACAGTTGTTTGTTGAATGCTATGAAACAAGCATCTGGCTTCTGGGAGCAATTTAAAGGTCATCATGACTGCCACAATTAAACATATACAAACTGTCACAACTTCAACATATTTCATCCAGTTTTCATGAATGTTTCAGTATATACAGATATTTCACTTGAAATATTTACCACAATACAGACCTTTTTGATTTTTACCTGAATTAATATGCCAATGATGATGTGGAGCTATCTCTATTCTGGTGATCCCTCAATTAGTATTTAATCTTCCCCATACACTGGTATACCCATTGGCTTTACAAATCCATTAAAAACTGCAACTGGAAGATACCTTGTAAACTAGAGCTAGTCGTGATGGTTGCATTGCATCTCTACAATTTCTTCAACACTGCCATAAACAGAAGAAGTTTTAAAAAAATCAAAGTTTATAGACGGGCAATCATGGGTCACAACTCTTGTAAATAATTATGTGGGATGCTGTTAATTGAACTCTAACAAGGTCTCGTCCATATAAAGGTACAAGATAACTGAGGCTGAAATACAACAGAAAGCCAAGTTAGGTGTTTGCTATTTTATTTAATGCCACAACAATAGGGGTTGATTAAACAGCTGCTGGTCTGCTGCCAGTTTTGGCTTCAGCCAGATGAAGTTCCTAGAGGCAAGACCACCAGGCCTGTCAATTATTTCCAATATAGCAGTTTCACAACTCTTGAAAATAATGATCTCTCATAATCTCGCAAAATCTCGAAATTTCAAAACAAGGTACTCACTTCAGGGGGATATACAATCAAAATAATGGAGTGTGAAAAGTATATTAGTTATAGCCTATAGCCGACATAAGTGGTTCCCAATCTGTGAGCCGAAAGACCTTGGGGGTGGGGGGTGGGACCACAGGGTTATTCCAAGGGGTTCTTGACAGATTAATATATCTCACACATATAAGTACCACTATATTTTAAATGTGTGTACTTGTTATGGTGATGAATAAAATGTGAATTAATTTACAATAGTTACTGAGTTCATAAAAGATTTTTGTCACCATGTACTTTCTCAATTAATGGAGCCTAAAAGTACAACTATTATCAAATAGGGGATCACTACATTTTTAAAAAGTTAAAATGGATCCTCATCCTCACAAAATGTTGCAAACCACTGGCCCAGAGGATTTAGTTTTTTGCCATTAAACATTTAAAAAGGGATAACTCTCATTTAGCAAAAGGATGTAAATTTATGTGATACTGACATCCATCATTTCACGTTCTGTTGTGGCTTTCCGAAAACACTAAACAGACTTGAGAGTAAAAATATACCAAAAATTAACCTTCATCTGATTTATGGCTATTTGGTAGGGAAAACAAAAACGTTCAGCTCCTCAGTGATGAAAGGAAAACATTATAAAAAGAGAAAGTGCATATACATCTTTCGCTTAAGGGCAAGTAAGTGACATTAAAGTATTAACTCATTAACCACATGTACTATGTTTACACATCATGAGATTGTACCCTACTTCTGAGCTCTGTAACATCACCATCATTTAAGATACACCAAAGTGGGTGGTATAAGGACAAGTAGACAGATGCAGCTCTACAAAGAGAGCAAATAATGTAGACTTTCTACTCCCATTAGAAACTACAGCTAGGAAAAAGCTAATATGAGACCTAATTTTTTAGGCCAAAAATTACTTGTTTTTGGAACTGGAGTTTGTGCCCATTACAAAAAGTAGGACAAGTTTGAGATTTGGGGTAAAAAGTGGCCATGACATGAAAATCACGAGCCCAATATGACAAAGACCAAATTTTTACCCTTCTGCACATGACTGAGTGAAACAGACAATCGAAAAATTCTGTTATACACCTAGGCATTCACCTAAATGAAAATCACTCAAAGTAGAATTATTTGGAAGAAAGCACCAAAATGCATTTCATACCCCCATTTCAGGCAAAAATAAAAAGGATCTACAGGGGTTAATCAGTTTAGGAACAGAGTCTTATTTGTGAATGTGCAAAAGTTATTGCATCCATTACAAAAATAAAAATACCAAAATTTAAGTATAATGTTATTCTAAATTAAATCTGTACATGTTAAGACAATCATCAAACTCAGATCCATGATTCTGAAAAGGGGTTAATATAGGCATTTTCAGGGTCTGAAACTAACATTAATCCTTTGGTCAGAGACTAATAGTTTTCAACACAAACCAGTGACTAAAACTGTACAAAGGTACTAATCTAAAACTTCACAAGTGTACAAATAGTATTCAGAAATGTTAGGACAAATATTTACTAAAATATTCAACTCATATCTGATTTCTAAATTTTAAGTTTGACACGTGGATTGGGGGGGGGGGGAGTGGCCCCGGTGTGTGGCTTGCTGCCTCTGATTTTTGCAAGAATTGTGATGGTTTTTCCACTGATCGTTAGTTGGAGTTTATTTAAACTATATACCTCAAAATATGATTTGAAATGTATATACTGTTATGTATATTTAATTTGCATTGTTTGTTAGCTCTTTTAATTCATTATATCCTATGGATAATTGTATTTTGGACTTGACATTGTCCAAAATTAAGTTCATGTTGTTCCTGGCAAGAGACACTAAGTGCTTTTATTCTGTAAACAAATAATACATAGTTAATATTTTTGTCAGAGTGTGGGTTAAATATTAGGAACATTATCTTGGTCTGAGTTAAGGACATTATGTTTACAATGTTTTTTATTAAAGTTTTAGTAACAGACCTTGTCTAATTAGAGCTTGGATTGTTCTGGAAATGAACTTTTGTCCTACATCCTGGCTCTTCTTCTTTGTCTTATCTTCAGGCAGAATCAGTCCTACTGTTGTGTTCAGTTTTTGATTTGGGCTGGAATCTATTTATTCACTTGAAATACAACATACTCATCAATATTAGTTTTGGAAAGAGACATTAAACTGGGAACAAAAGCGAATTCAAACAAGGACATCTTGGATTATATTATTATGATTCATCAAAAGACTGCTGTCACATCACCATGTCACAGGTCACTACAGGCACATCAATGCCTTCAGCATGGAATCTTATTTCAAACACCACTGTGAATACCACCAAACATGATTGGACAGATATTATTACAGCTGTATATACAACTAGACATTACTGGACAGCTATCATTACAGCTGTATCTACCACTAAACATGATTGGATGGCTATTATTACGAATGTATTACAACTAAACATGACTGGGGAACTATTATTACACTATTACAACTAAACATAATTGGATAGTTATTAATACAGCTGTATATACCACTAAACATGACTAGATAGCTATTATTACAACTGTGTTACAACTACATGTAGGCATCATTTTTAGATGTTATTAAAATGTAAAAAAACTTATTTAAACTGGTTTAGCACAACAGAAGATAACACTTGTAGTATACAACTAATTTGTATGAGATATTCTTCATTTGTTTGGTTGTGTGTGTGTGTTAGTGATTGTTTAATATTACAGATATATATATTCAGATATTTAGTTTATAAATACTATAGGTACACATACATGATGTAATGATATGAGTCAGACTTTCCAATGCCAATCTCCACTTCCATGTCAATATAAACAACATTCACCCTGCAGTGATAGCCTCAATCTGATCATTAGAGATCAATATCAGGAATGACAACTCTTCCTACATGCATATTGTTAAATGGGTCAATTAATGTAAATCTTGTCATAGACAGGTCTGTAGGTCACTTAATCTAAATTTTACTTATGAAGTACCTGCCAGAGGGCTCTATTAGTCATTACTATAATGCTTAAATACTTCCAGTGATTGTCAAATGTACATTCATATGGGGACTGCATGTAGTTCCAGATAATACACAATTGACAGGCTTCAAAATCAAGCCACTCAGATGATTCTTGACACATTCTTTCATGCATCATTATCATTCATTCATAAATTTAAGATGGCTAAGAATAGTTGAGAGAATTGATTTTCTGGAAGAGTTATGGTTTTAAAATGCATCATTCAACCAATAATCTGATTGAATTTTAAAATAAACTTAGAAACACCTAAACCCTGCACTCAACAATTCAAAAGTCTAAATCATCTTGGGGGCTAAAATGTGGAAGTCACTTCCTGGTCACATTCAATCTGCTGATTCAATTAAATCTACTTGAAAAAATGTACATACAATATTTCAAACCTAAATTCCCGATACAATACAGTTTAAAGAAAAAGTTAAGACAAAATAAACAAATTAACCTACCTACCCAGTTCTGAATTGATAGGTCATTAACCACAATCCAACCGAGGTTCTAATTCATGCCTCATGTGTGCTAATTCTCTAATGGATACAAACAATGCTTAAACTTTCTTATCTGAAACAGTGATAATAAATACCTGAAACTAGACACAATTTGTTTTAAATTTTGACCTATTCCCCACTGCACTTCACTCTACCCCATCCATCCAACTACAGGTCTGATAGAAAAAATCCCAGATTGCAAATAAAAATTGTGTTTCTGCTAATGGTCTGCAAAATATAGGCTAGGTAGGTCAGTACTAATTGCATTTTTTTTCTTGGTGTCTTTGACAAAGACACACTGCTTTCATTTCCTTGGCTTCATATAGACATTAAAACCAACAAAAGCACCCCCCAAATAAACATCTTGTTAAAGCCAGTTTTGAGTCAGAAGTTACCAGTTTGGAGGTCGAAAACTGGGCAGTCAGTACCTTTTATGCTTTGTGTGTGAAAAGAAGTTATAGGGTTGGGACTATTAAAACAGACTGTGTTAATGGAACAACACAATTTTTTTCCCAAATGTTACATTTTAAACAGCACTCCAAGTACCTATAAAATTTTTTAGCTGCTTGGCAACTTAGCTGAAAATTTTTGTGGCCATTTAAAATTTTAAGTTGCCAAGCCCTTAAAACTTTAGGCTGGCAAGCCCTAAAATGGATGCTTTTAACATTCACAGACAAAATCCACCAAGCTGAATTCTAATAGTAAATGATGAAAAATTCAAGGAAATTTACAATCTGATTATAATCAGATCTCCAATGTCCTACATGAAGATCTTATAATGACCATTTAGGAGTCATGTTCTAGTAACTTTGAATTTACCAATGGAAATGCAGCTTTCAGAAATCTTAAAGTGAAGTCATTCTATGTGCATCGATGCTATTTAGCGCTACAGTACTGCTCAGTTTCCCAAACATGATGATACTTTCATCTGATTGGCTGATCAAATTTAGTGCTGATGGTATAAACACAGGTCACCAGAACATGACTCTAGCCATCGCTGTCAGATCTTGTAATGGTAAATGATGAAAAATTCAAGGAAATTTACAATCTGATTTCATTCAAGAGTGCTCTTAAAACTCACCTATTTTATCTGCAAGAACAGACTTAAAGACCTAATAATGTATCCTTACCTTAAATATTTTCAGCATGTTTTGTGTTCCCTAATTTCATGTGTTGTTTTTTGTAATCATATCATATGTTTCTCTAATGTTGTAAAGCGCTTAGAGCTTCTAAAGATTAGGCGCAATACAAAGTCCTCATTATTATTATTATTATCTTCATGTGGGACAGTGGAGATCTGATTTTAATCAGATTGGGTAATTTAAAGAGAATTTATAAAAAAAATAATACAGTTATCTGCAATAGAATACCCAGACCTCTGCTCTAAGCCATCTCTCTATACATTTTCTTATCCCATAGGCACAGGCCTAAGCTTTCATTTATTCTGGTAAGTTTCTATCAATTTCAGTGTTTTTGGTCATCAGAACTGCAGTAATATTACTGCTGACAAATTTGCCTATTTGTCTTCAAGGTCCATCCAGAATGCATAAATGATGGATTTGTGCTTCTTTTAATCAATAATCATGTTGACAAATCAACCAGCTATGGCATTATATTTTCAAGTCCGACTTTTATTTCTTTGCTATATCCATCCAATTTGCATAAAATCCACCCCTTTATTTCTTCACTATATCCATCCTATATGCAGAAATTTCACCCCATTATTTCTTGCTGTATCCATCCTATATGTAGAAAATTCACCCCTTTTTCTTTGCTGTATCCATCCTATATGCAGAAATTTCTCCCCTTTATTTCTTCACTATATCCATCCTATTTGCAGAAAATTCACCCCTTTATTTCTTCACTAAATCCATCCTATTTGCAGAAAATTCACCCCATATTTCTTTGCTGTATCAATCCTATATGTAGAAAATCCACCCCTTAATATCTTCACTATATTCATTCTATATGTAGAAAATGCATCCCTTTATTTCAGACGAAGGTGGGAATTTCATCCCTAAATTTTCAGTTGCCAAAACCACTTTCTGTCTCCATTCTCCGTATCTGTATCAATCAGTTTGACTGCAAAGATCAGGCATTAAACTAAAGGGCTCAAAATAGGAACAGAAAAGTGATTTCTCCCTCCTCATAAAAATGGAAGTGAGAGAGATTAGGCATATGCATACATATACATGCATACATCGATATTTACTGTGGTCAATGAATGTAAAATTCCACAAACCTGGAGTGCTGCATGTTAACAATGGTTAGATAAGACAGAGTTAATTGGTTAAGTTAATGGTTTGGAGTTTGTTTCCAGGCTAAGTCTCATGTTTTAAAAACAACTTACTCAGCAGAAACAGAAGTCCATTTCTTTGCAACAGGTGAAAAGGTCAGGAGTGAAACACTTGTAAAGACTAAGACGTATAGTTGAGAGTCCAATGAGAGACAAGAACCAGGAGTGTAAGGAGATGGTTCTAGCAGAGGTGTTTATTCTTTTAACCTATGAACTGGCTGTATTAACATGTGAACAGCATTGTGAGCTATATGGTAATTACAGAGCAGTCATATGTGTGCATGCATCTGCCATTTAGTCAAGATAGCAATTAATAGTTCACACTGCAGGGGTTTAATTGTCATTAACCAAGATACCACTATGATATCAATGATAGTAATGGCAACTCCTTCTGTTGGAGGAATACATTAATTTACATGTACTATGTTAATTGTCTATGAAAAGAGAAAATCAAGTATAGGTAGACACTTATGGCACAGTTGTACTGAATGCAAGGTTATAACCTGAAACCAATTAGCAGTAAAGGTCTGTTGTGAAATATGATACTTGTTGTTCTGAGTAACTGGGAAAGTGGAATTATACATATACTCAGTTCTGGGTGTGAGAAAATGAACAAAGGATTGGGCATCAGGAAAACAGCTTCCACAACTGAACATAAGAGTGAATGACCAGTATAAAACTATAATAGCCTAGACAACCAAGACTGGCCACCAAAGTCGGTGATGCATGAGTAGGCCAGAGAAAACATTGTTCCTGTGCAAGTCGACTCCAACAAGCTATGTTTATTATGGAGAGTAACCAGCAACCAGTTATCAGGTTATGAAGACATGCTGGGCAATTAAAGTTCGAACACTCAATTTTGTACTGAAATTTGCCATATCCATGTAAAATGGAACTGCTAAATGTGTTTTACAACTCTAAATTAATTTATTTTTCTGGTATAGGTGTATGCTCCCATTGTTCCCATACAATTTTCATTTGTCTATTTAATTATAGTGTTCTATACTGTATACAGGGGATTCATGTTGTTCTATTCTATATCTCTTCTCAGATTTCCATTTATTCCATCCATTAATTCCATATTTTAATATTCGCTCGATAAAAGCTATAACACTGTGGCTAATCATCCTCAAGACATTAATAACCATCATAAAAAACAAAAACAATGCAAAACAAAAAAGCCAAAAATAAACAATCCAACCACGCTTGAACATAATAAATTCAAATCCCAGTATGCAAGACTTGTGATGGGCAGAGTGATAATGATCACAGAAACTTGTGGATTTATTAATTGCTACATTTAGTATTAACTTTTCCAGCATTATATACATTGAATCAATCAATGGTTTCCTTTGATCTCCTTGTCAACTAAAATAACTGTCCTAAACAGCAGACAGGACTGCACAGGAAATGTGTTGTATTCAGACTCTATATGGATTGATTCAAAGCTGGTAATTCAGGAAAACTGAATATTGCTTTAAAAAAATTTCAGTTATATTGCTATGATATCTGCAGTGTGGCAGTTTATAGTGATGTCTAGCACTGGGGCATCATGCCAGACATGTAGCATCATGTCCCACCCAATCACATTATCCTGACACCAGGACGACCAGTCCTAACAATAACCCTTAATGCTGAGTGCCTAGTGAGGCTGCTGTCAGTACCATTTTTTTTAAGACTTTGGTATGACTCAGCTGGGGGTTGGAACCTGCGACATCCTGCATCCACGGCGGACCTTCTAACCATTAGACCACCAGAGCAGTATGAACACTTGTTATAATAAATTAATAAATTCATGACATCAGTACAAATGACTATGATCTGACTATAGACACCACTTTTATTATCAATTCTGGGATGAACACTATTCATGATCTCAAATTCTGAAATTAAGAACTAAAATAATAATGCTGTACTGTTTTGTCTCCATGCAATGAATGAGCTAAGAATCATAACTCATAAGTCTTTTGAAAAATTTTTTATGGTCATAAAACTGAAATGAAATCAATATACATCTTGTGAATAAATAAACAGAAGTGAATACAATGAAGAACACTGCAAAATACCTAGGTATGTTTTTTTTTAATTAATGTATTTAGTTTCTATTCGCCTTTTTCTCAAGATGGATTTTGGTGTGTTTGGCTTTTCCAGAACCCTGTGTGTTGATTGTTGATACAGCCCAGATACTGCATTAAGCAGAAACTGTGGTGGTATAGTGGAAAGCATGCTGGACTTGCAACTATGACAGCATGAGTTCATATCCCAACATCAGACCAGCACGATTTGACTACCAAGCCAGGTCTCAAACATAGTAGAAGCCTGCTAATCAAAGACTAGTCAATTTTGATATGTTTTGCAGAAGTACATTGTTCTGGAGAAGTACTAGCAAAGACTGAGCTGGTAACTTTCTCATTCTATTTATCCTTCTGGTTAGAAAGTAATTTATGTTAAATTCCTGACCTAAATAGTATTTTTTGGCAAGGCACTTTATTCCAAATACCACAGTACTAAATAACCTACTTGTGTTGATGTGCCTTAAAACACTAAACAAAATAACCAACCTAGGGTCTCTTCTACACTGAAAAGTTTTCAAAAATATGCATGTTTCCTTGCTGATACATACAAAATCAGAATCGAGGTATCATACACGTACAAATTCTGCAAACCACACTTCAAGTCAATTACTTGCCATCAATAACTCATTTACAATCCTAAAAATTAGTGACCAATCGCTAGCTTCACACCCAAAATATATCATGTTATTGGTAACTGATTTTCCAAACGTATACAGGTAGTAAACTAAACTATGCCATTTATGTGCAATTGCTGAAGCCTTACAAATGTGAAGGCATAGTAAGTTTGCAAAAAATGTATTGGTAGATCACATTAATACATTCCTGCTTGTTCATTTTCTTGATCACAGGGCATTCCATAAAAAATAAAACCTATGTTAAATAGGCCAAAGTAGAAGGGATTGGATGGTGACTGAAATACAAAAATGTTTAAAATTTTCAGAAAGGCTTCAATGCTCTTTCATGAACAGAAAAATTATGGTCTATACTAGATCAGCTTAAATTTAATGTATGGTGCTGATATTTACTTATTCATACCATATTCATACCATACTGAATTCCTTAACTGTCAATTCTCCAAAATTATTAAAACTTCAAATCAATCTAATTTTGAAAATATCTGTTCATACTGGATTGATTGATATCTCAGATGTCAGCCTGTTTATTTCTGTATTTTGGATCTATTTTAATCTTAATCGCTGAGACACTTAGCTCATGTAGGCTCTTCACTAGTCTTGCAGTGCAAATACATGTACCCTCATCATACAGTGTATAGGGAGGAAACAAAGAATTGTTTCCATGCTTAATTGACTAATAATGACATCCGACTCCCTGCATAATTGTAAATGTCTATAAACACCACAAAAATAGGTGACTTGCCACAGCTGCAATATTTAACCATGATTTAATATATGTTCTGTTTAGGATGGCTGTCATTTATTTCAAGTTGTTGTTGTTGTTGTTGCTGTGGGGCTTAACGCCATTTTTCAGCACATGATTGGTATACATGGCGGCCAGTATTAATGGTGGAGGAAGAAACCGGGAAATCCCGGAAAGAACCACCAACCCACGAGAAGCTACTGGCAAGCTTTCTCGCATTCCACATTCACCGAATTTATTTCAAGTATTTCTGGTGAGAAAGTGACCAGAAATTACTGACAGTTAAACGGGAAATTCAACAAATGTACTTTATTCATAAGACAATAATCTTATGTTGTTCTTCGTAACATATCATTGTTGTGTTCTTAAAGTGGTACGTCATTGTGTTTTACCATCAATATTAATAAAGATTCATTGTATAATACAAATACACGAAATGTTAAGTCTGATTTGGGAAAGGGTGGGTCAGTTCTAACTTTTGTAGCAAATCTATCACTGCGAGCCCATTGTTCAAAAGCTGACTCCTTCTTCAAATTCATGTCTCATTTAACTTGACCCCTCTTTATGCATTTCAGTTTAATGGAGTTTATTATTTGGATTCAAGAAGAATGCCAATACAATGCAAACTTTTGTGCAGTACATTTTGTACTTATACAACAACAACACTGAAAAAGTTAAATGTAAATAACCTTTCACATTAACCCAATTTTGTGACGGAGACCCCAAGATTTTAAACTGAAACTTCAAATTCTTCAGAATAGGAGTTCTAGAATCCAACTACATGTACATAAATCCTGGTGATATCCTTCAAACAATATATGTATCAAATATTCAGATGGCTATTACCCTATTTTTACCAAATTAGTAGTCCTGGACTCCTAGTTTTAAAATCCTAGTGAGACCTCTGGGACCAACAAGCTGTATGAGGAATTGCATCATACTGACAATTCTTCACTCTAAGGGAGGATGTATGCACATCAAATAGAATAAGAAAGCTAAACAATAGCCATGGGTAAGCTATTGCTGCTATTAAATTAAAACTGATCATCTTATGCGTTCTTGGCAACAAGCATACTTTATTCAGTTAAGTTTGGCTTGCACTCAATTCAGTCAGGACCCTGCCTGGGTAGCTGAGTGTTGTAAGGTGTCTGCCTTTACAGATCAATAACATCTCATCTTATCTCATCTCATGTAAATGAGAAATACCTTGCCAGTATCTTCCCATTGGTCCATTCTAATTAAAATCAGATCTCTGTTGCTTAGGGGTCATGTTCTGGTAACCTATGTTATTACCATAATCGCTAATTTTATCAGCCCATCAAATATGTCTTACACCTTAGTGTTTGGGAGACTGAGCAGTATGGCCGAAAAGCATCAATGATTTAATTCACCTTTAACATCTGAAAGCTGCATTTCCATTGGCTAATTCAAAGGTCACCAGAACATGACCCCTAAGTGCTCGCTGTCAGATCAGTGGAGATCTGCTTGTAACCAGAATACCCATGGGTCTGTGGTTGTTCCTGGGTTCTTCTTCCACCAAATATATCTAGCTGCCATGTATCTGTGTTTCCCTTCACTCTCATTTGTGAATCCTCCTCTACATGGCTAGTTTTCTCTGCACCAAATAGTCTGTGTACAAAAGTACCCTTTGTGGGCAGCCACCTCTCTGATGCACATGTGGCCATCTTAGGGCAAATTTGCCAAATGCACCCCTCAGAACTGACCATATTTTATCAGTGTCCAAAACCAATATATAATTCAAAGAGATGGGAAAGTAACCTGATTATCTTGGCCAATATCTGTTTCCCAATGTCACGTTTTCATCACTAAGTGAAGTGTTGTCTAAGGTACATTATAATATGTACCACTATCGTTAATATTATATCACTGTGATTGAATTTTGGGCTTCACACAGCTGCAGAGTTCTTCTGTCTGATAATTATAACTGGATGAAATTGTCAAGATCATACACCATCAACAATGGTTTAATCTAGATTGTGCAGATTCACACACAATGAGAAAAGAACCTTGAACAAAACAGGATGCCAGGTGAAAACTGCAAAATCACAAGGCATTTTGTCTATCCTAAAAAGGTTTAATTTGCATGATCAAATTGCAGTATAAGCAGCAACAAAGGAATAAATCATCACAAAACTTTAGCATGTCATCATCAAAAAGGAAAACTCTTACTTTGAAGAAAAAGTAGAACTTATCTCAATGTCAATGGCAGAGTTGAAGAGTTCTTACTGAAATATTTGACACAGGAAAGACTAAAAGTAAACACTGTAACAGATAAGGTGAATATTCTGCAGCAGGGGGAAAATGGAGTAAACAGAAAAAGAATGATTCTAAATGCCAAATTATGTTTGTACCATGATTTAAATGATAATGTTTGTGAATGGTTTTGCAATACAACAGTACCCCATTCCATATTTAGCAATTAGATAAAATATGTGTAATAAAATTTTGAACTTTATTTATCACGCCTTTTACCAATCCCATGTCTTTTGCCACTCAATGCAGTAAGTTAGTAATGCTGTGATGTCATCAACTTCGTTCATGAAATCCTGGATTTGATGTAAGCCAGATTTGTCACAATGTAAAAAAGGTAACTTTAATGTTGGAACCAGCAGTTTAACAACTTTTAGCCCCAATCCCATTGTTTTTCATAAATTTAACCATTCTTCCAATCTAACATAAGTTTGGAAGAAAAGAAATAATTTGTTTAAAACACTATCTGTTATTAACCGTTCTTTGCAACGATCTAAATGTGAGGTATAAAAGATGTTCAAATATTCATTGTAGAATTAAGAGATGTTGCCAAAGTCACTTCTAATTCCATTCTTTTTTGGGAGTGCTCCAAAAGTTGTCAGTTGATTGTGATATTGTAAATTCCACAAATTCTGTTAGTGACTTATCTAATAATAATAACAGTTGCATATGGTGAACAAATCGATATGAGAGGGAATAAAGAGAGGTCCAATTATATACAACAGATCTAAGAATGAAAAGTGCATTTGATAAAAATAAGACTCGTGTGAATATTGGTGATCAGTTGGGGTACTGGAGCACTTTGATGGGTGAACTTGAGCCAAAGACAAACCCAACTGTTGCAGATTTAATTATTAATTGATAAACATACGACAATGACTTGTAAATATAATGTACGTTAGTTATATGTGCAAAGAAAAAAATACTCATAAATGCTAGGACTAGTACTGCATGCTATCAAACCCAAAATGAGAATAGTGTATCGCATAAAGATCAATATCCAACATAGCTGGGTTTTGGCTTCTTTTGTTTACAATTGTGTCATCTAATCTTGTGTTCCAGCTTTTGACTTAAATTGCTTGACCTGCAGATGTCGTTGATGAACATCAGATTAATATCTACACATGTGAAAAATGGCAGTGTTTCTCAGTTTGAGGGAGAAATGAGATGGCTCATAATGTGATGAATCGCCAATATTATCTAGTTTTAATGGCACCTAACAATGTTTAGGACCAATATCTTTCAAGATTCGATGTTATTCAGATGATTTGGCATATACTACTTTTCATATGTAATGGTGGTGTTGGCACTTTAAAAAAAACTATGGTTAAGTTTGATAGGGTTTAATGACATTTTTCTGCACATTATAGGCTATACATGGTGACCAGTATATCTGGTAGAGGAAGAACCTAGTTGGAACCACCAACCCATTGGAAGCTACAATGTACTGGCAAGCTTTTAAACAGATATACATTGGTCAAGAAAAAATCCGAACTCTCTCAGAGGTTTATTGTATGAGTGATCTGTAAAGGTTGGCACCTTAGACTACTCTGCCGGACAGGGGCTACAGTGGAATAATGCCATGAATTAACCTGCATCTGCTGAAAGTTTTTAGAAACTGTTAATGTCATTTTCTAGATACTGTATCACTGGACGATCCATCGATTCTTTTTAAGCTGTAACTATCAGAGATGTTATGTGATTAATGAATATATTAGTTTCCCTAACAAAACAGACTAGGAATGCAACCAACAATACAATTTATGGGAATTTTTAATATACAGGCTTCTGGTTTCAAACATTATTCTTATCATGCATGTAATTTTTCTTGCTATTTATTTTCAGATTTCCATTTATAGCAAAATTTTGTTGTAAGTATGCATGTCAAGTGTGTACCAAATTTAGTGACATAATTTGATCTTATTTTGATGAGAACTTGTATTTTTTGTTTATAGCGGCAGTAGTTATTGCTGTAGTTGTGTTTGGGGGTATAAAATAAGTCTTTAATATGAGACAGAGCTTCATTCAATGTACAAATTTATTCATCTAGCATGATAATATAAATTTAGGCTGCATTTTAATAATTTTGTTTGTTACTTACTGGTGTTAATGTAATAAAGGAGCTCTGATTTTATGGCACAATTAGTTTCACATCAATTTAAAGTTCTGTTCTATTCTATGCACTAAAGGATTGGAATCTTTTGCACCATATTTGTTAAAGGAAAAAGGTAAAAGGTATGGTTATGGATATGAAAAGGTGGAGCAAAAACATATGGCAAACAAGATTTATTAACTTTAGATGCAGGTATTTTAAACTAAAAATTATGGAACTGCCAACTAAAATTGTGAACAACAGATGGCTCTAACTGATACTGCAGAATCGTCACTATAAACCTAAGATTTTGTTGAATTTTTATGTGCCTGATTTGTGACATCTCTTCATTATGAGTATAACTATTCATTTTGAAGTCCAAAGTACTTAAATCTTTAATTTGCAGCTTATCATAAATTTGACCATTTTTTCCAAACTCAACATTGGATGGAAGGAAATGATTTGTTAAAAAAGCTATCTGACATAAACCATTATTTGAAATAATCAACATGTTAGGTTTAAATGATGTTCAAATATTCAATTTAGAATCATGAGGTGCCACCCATTAATTCACTCAATAAAGTCACTCATATTTTGTATCTTTTTCCAGAGTTCTCCGAAAGTAGTGATGTGATACATTTGACAAATTCTGTTGGTGACTAATCTAATAACATTCACACATGGCACACAAATTGATTTGAGAGAGAATGAAGAGAGGCATGCATGCTTTTTTAAGCAGATCGGAGAAGAAAAAGCATGCATTAGATTAAAATAAGACTAAGTGAATATTACTGATCAGCTGGGGTGCTGAAATTTACAATGATGGGCAAACATGGGCTGAAGACAATCCAACATCGCATGGTATTAATGTCTTATGTTTACAACAGTAACATCATCAAATCTTGTATTGCAATTATCGACTGAAATCGATTCATCCACTAATGTTGCTGATCAGTATCAGATTAATTCATACCAAAATATGAAAAATGGCTGGGTTTCTCAGTTTGAGGAAGAAATTACATGGCTCATAACATGATGAAACATTGATATTATCTGGTTTTAATGAAACCAAGTGATGTTTAGGACCAATATCTTTCAAGATTTGGTAACATTTAGAATTTGGCATATACGACTTTTGAACAGCAGCATTGGGGCTTTAACACATCCAGCTTGTGAGAGTTCAAGTTTGCTAGGATGTCAAAGACTACTTTGATGCATGTTACTGATTTTTATGCCATGAGGTGTTAATTGCTAATTATATAACTTATTAATTTGACAGGCGTGTTTAGAAATAAAGGCACAAGTCCATAATGATAAACCACTATAAACAATAAAAACAAGTGTCCTCAATTCAGGCTAAAAAGTCTGCAAGTCAAATATTTTGAGGCATGTCATCAACTTCAAGATGATTAGATGATAATTGTTAATGTGGAAGCACAAGCAGATGTGAAGGGACACAACAAAACCCAGAAAAATAGCAATGAGTGAAATCATTCAATACTTTTGTGAAGATAGTGATAGACTCATTGCACCTGATGGATACTTAAATCAGAATGACCATTTGAAAATGGTTGAAAAGCAGATAAGATGCAACAATAAAAAAATATGTGACTTCTGGATGGTTGACCATCCCTGTTTCTCACCGCAGACACAAGAACTTTTTCCCCCATGGTAAAAAAATAATTTTAAAAAAACCTATTTTGATTTGTGTATCTAACTGAGCTGGTTCTGTACTCTGAACTGCTTAGTATATTATACAGTAGTCCCCCTCTTATACGGCCACCCCTTCTGCACTGGGAAAGTGGCCTTATAAGACAGGTGGCCTTTTCAGAGGGGGAATAAATTTTTTGTGAGAAGTATATGTAATGTACGCAGTAAGAAAGCTACATTCTTCAATACATTTACTATCTTCGTTTAAAAGTAACATTAATTATTAAAAAGTTCTTCTTGTTATAATAATAGACTTATTTCAACTGAATATGCATAAATAGTTCTTATTCTTAGCGTAAGCGTGATATGCAAGCTGGTGTTGTTGTCATGCACATTGCAAAACCATTCAAAAACGTCATTTAAATCTTGGTACATACATAATTCTCTTTCCATTTGCTCCATTTTCCCACTGCTGCTGAATAACCTCCTTATTGGTTACAATGTTGTTTATTCGAGTCTTTTCAACATAAAACTATTTTATTCGAGTCTTTTCTACCTAAAATCGTTCGGCAAGTTCCCCCTCCCCACCTCACCCGATGTCGTCAAGTAGAATAACCGACTTTTTTCTAAAATAATCGTCTCCATTTACGTGATGACATGTTAATGTTTGGTAATGATTTATTCGGATGTTGCTAACTGTATGCGATTTAATTATGCAGACGAAACTTTTGCAGAGCGGACGAAACGCCTTCTTCGTAAAGGAATGTGTTGTCACATGATTTTTCGGTCTTTGTCTGGTACCCTGTTTTGTTCAAGGCTAATTTCTGTGTGTGTGTGTGTCTGCAAAAATCTAGTTGTAGACTATGCTGACCCTGTTATGATCTTGACAATTACGTCCGGTTGTAATCATCAGTGTTGCCAACTACAAGACTGATAAAACAACTTTTCTGCATTTAAACAAAATGCCACGTGTTTTTTAAAGGCAGCGATCTTGTCACATGATTCATTAGTCGCAGTCAAGTACCCTATTTGTGTTTACATTTCTTTACACTAAGTGAGAGAAGCCAAAACAGCTTCGATATGTAGGCAGATTTGATCTGAACAATAGCACCTCACAGCCGTTAGGATTTGTAATCTTGACAATTATTGTCAGTAGTAATAGCCACTAATTATGAAAGTGAACAAGCTCAACATCTTACTAAAGGAAGCCATAAAGGCTATCAAACCATCTTCCCGCTGACTTGTGTATTGTACATCAATACTGCCACTTCTCAGCCGTTACTACTGTTCAATAATTGTAATCTTAACAATTATCAGAGTGACTAAACCGGACATCTCATGATAACACAGCAGTAAGGCTAATTGGCTTACGTGTACTTACCTTTTTGTATGGATTAAAATTTGAGTCTTTCTCGGTTTTATGGAATAATTGTGGCTTCTCGTGAGGCGTAAATGATATAATATAAACCTTAGTGGTACATGTACTTCAGTCAACACCTCTTTCAGTAACGAAAACCTGACATTGGGAAACAGAAATTGGATTATTTAACACATGTTATGAATAAAATTGGTTCTGGATACATATTGCAAAATAAAATGCGGCCGCTTGTGAGGGGTAAATTATATATTTTTGCACTAATATGCTGGCCGCTGGTCGCGTTAGCGGGGTGGCCTTTCGTGAGGGGTACTTTTTAACACAAACTCATCGGTGCCATTGGATTCTGGCCATAAGGAGCGGGTGGCCACATGTCAGGGGGGCCGTTCAAGAGGGGGACTACTGTATATACTAATCATTTTAATATATGAATGTAACAAAAAACAACTAAAAAAGCAAACTTGCCACCCTGATTTTAAAACCAATGCAATAGGAAACGTATTCCTTTTTATTTAACAGTTCTGTTATTGCTTTAATTTTTCTTATTCTCTCTCACTTAAAACTCCCACTATTTACAAACCCTTTTCTACTTATCCACTTGTCTCTGTGCATTAATGTATGTTTTTTTTCTTCTATATATTCATTTTAACTTTCTCTTTTCTACATTCTATATATATATATATATATATATATATATATATATACAGTTCTAAGGTGCCAACAAAGATAAAAAGAAAAAGAAAACAAACATTAAACATAACATGATTTCCTTAAAATATCATATATTTTATTTTTTCTTTGTTTTTCACTAACATTGGGATATTATATTTGAGGCAGGCTCATGTTTCCTGAGGGCAATTTTGGTCTGGAAAACCTGACGTCAGTAAATCCCTGCTAATAGCAACAGTGCAAGGGACAAATTCTGTGTGATAGTCAAGCAGGCAACAATGTCTTTTATTGATGCCATGTCAGTGAAAGCTAGCTGATTTAGACAGGTATCAATTTTATGAGAATTTCTTGGTAATAATGATGTTTCTAAATACTGGACACAAAGTGAAGTGCTTTTCTTATCAGTTACATTTCTGATAAGTTGGTCAGGAAGGAAAGAGCTGCCCTTATTTATAAAACATGATTTGTGGATATTAATGGATATAATGCTGTGTAGTTATTGTTTTGTTTGGGAAATTGGTGCTATAAAAAAAAGGAAACTACTATAATTTTCATAAGTGTTTCAAATATTTTCCTACTATGATGCAAAACCCCCTACTGCAAGAGAGTTTACTTTGTAAAGACACATGTCAAATTCTTAGTAACTGTAACCACTGAGAGTGACAGGTGTCAATGGTTATGCTTCTCAGGATGCCAAGAGCTATTGTTTACTGCACCCCCTACAAGGCTGACTTCATTTGATTTCATGAATTGCTTGTTCTTTCAAAGCCTATTTAGATGCCAATTAGGACAATCACTTTACCAAATTAATCTCCATTAGCATTTTGAAATTTCTAAGAAAAGACCCTCCATAATATAGATACAACACTATTTTTATGTATATAATACAGCCAGTACTGCAAAATAAGGCCTTAAACTTGATGACTGCATAAAGAATAAAGTGATAACTTCAAAGTAACAAGTTGTAAAAAAATTCACAAGAGCACACTGAAGTGTATGAAGAATTAAAATCCAACAGAATACCCCCAATTATTTTGTTTTTAAATTCTGACAGTGAAATTTGTTGAAACGTACTCTACTCCTTTTGACTTGATGTATTTACATATTTAACGTTTACGTCTGGTAATGGAGATTTCAGTTATATTTATAATAAAAAAAGTTTTTAAAAAATCAGCCGTCAGAAATAATGATATGGCAATTCAAAGCCATGTGTTCTTGTTCCATGTATGCATAGAATAAATACATTGTTATTGTACCTGTGATGCATATTCACTGTGTTCATTTTACCTATATCCAGCCCTTTCCCTAGTCCTACAATGTAAGACACTGACCCTGATATCTGTTTTAGGGTTGAGGTCTTACTACGTAAGTAAAGACGCCTGTGTAACATGTTTTGATGTCGACTAACATCATAACAAAAAGTCAAATTTTCAGGAATATCTCACACAATTTGCAGTCCATATTGACGCTTTTCCACAAATTAAAGTCATAATGTTTTAGTCTGATTTTACTTACTCTGATGTTTTGTTTTCTAATAAATTCAAATTCTCACACAAGCAAATGGACCTGTTTTCAAGTTTCGCTGGCCTACATTTGAATTGCCTGAATATGGATGTCAAGATAGGCCTACAATGTAAGCTCTCGATCCTGATATTTATGTTTTGGGCAACAAGGTCTTACTGCCCAAATAACGGCGCTGTGTAGCGTTTTTGATGTCGACTTACATCGTAAGTAAAGTTAAATTTTCATGAATATGCCAAAATTGGGTTAAGCTGAAGTATATTTCTTTAACGAAACAAAACCAATATTTTATAAAGAAAGTGTTTAGATAGCTTCATTTTGTTCAAAATTCTTATTGTCCTTTTAACTGATTTCAGTATTCCTGGCTTCCATCGCATTCCAGCCAAGTGAAATGTATGCCAACGGAACTTGAAAATGTCCATTTGCTTTTGTGGGAATTTGAATTTATTAGGAACAAGACATCAGAGTAAGTAAAGTCTGACTAAAACATTATAACTTTTATTTGTAGAAACGCGTTGATATGAGCTGCCAAGTGTGTTAGCTATTCCTGAAAAAATCTGACTTATCGTTCTGATGTTATCAACATCGGAACACACTACACAGCGCAGTTATTAGGGCAGTAAGACATCGACACCCAAAACATAAATATCTGGGTCGAGGGTTTACATTGTAGGACTAGATGTTGCGAATGCCAAAATCGGATTGATTTGAAGTATGTTTCTTTAATAAAACGAACACAAAAAATATTAATATTGAAGAAAGTGTTTAGATAGCTTCATTTCGTTCAAGATTCTCATCATCCTTTTAATCGATTTCGATATTTCCGACTAAAACATTATGACCTGAATTTGTAGAAAAGCGTCGACATGGACTGCCAAGTGTGTCCGATATACCTGAAAATTTGAATTATCGTTTCAATGTTAATCGACGTCTGAAAACGCTACACGCGCCGTTATTTCGGCATTAAGACCTCGACCCCACAAACAAATCTCAGGGTCGATGTCTTACATTGTAGGATTAACCCCTTCCCCACCCCAACCCCTACTTCCACTTCAAATATGAACTATCGCATGATGCATACAACAATCACTAGACTAATTAATGTCTGAAGCCAAAATAAAAAAATATATGGCGTAGCTTACTTTTAAATCTACTGTGTAATCAGTTCCATCCAGTAAAATTACTGTGCAAGTGATCACATTTTTCTTCTTCGCGGGTACTGGCCCATCATGTTCGGTCTTTATCCCCCTTCCAGTTCGTCGTCGGCTTAAAAACCGAAAAAACCGTGACATTCCTGCCAAGCTTCATCGAATAAGAAGAAAAAACATGATAATATCACAATATATCCTTCACTCTGCAATGCATCTGCCGGTGAAACATGTAAATTGTTTCTGACATCATGAATTTTACAAACAGTTTTGCTTCTTGTCCTGACTGCCAATTATTTATAGGGGTGTTGACGGAAACGAACGAAGTTGTCCGAAAATGTTCCCCACAAAATGGACGATGGGAATCCGGAAGCAGGATTGGTTCTAAAACATAGTTCTGTCCACTATTTCATTGTATACAGTCACAGTCTATAGCCTCGTTTTCACGTCAATATGTCTGCGCCCTTGAAACAAACCTGATTGGTGTGCAAGGTGAATTTGGGGAACTTTTTGAGTTATCAGTTTGTTAAATAAAGTAGAGTAATGGTGTGCATATAAAAGGTACTGTAGGGTGCGCATAGGAAATGAGTAATGAAGTACCAGATTTTGTAACAATATTATTCGCACTTCTCATTTCATTCATCAATTTATAATTTCTGACACGATTGTTGCCGGGGGTGTGGTGGGGGCCTTAACGCTGTCAACTTGTTGGCATTTCAAACAAAACGGAAGCTCTGGATGTTAACAAGCAGGCAGGCTGCTAGCCGTCCTTGTCTGCCTTATATAGGTTGACATCGGAACGAGTAGTCAAAATTTCAGGAATATCTCACACACTTGGCAGCCCATATCGACACTCTTCCACAAATTGACATGTAATTAATATACTTACTGTGCTGTTTTTATCCTGGTTGAATCAAAATCTGACACTAACAAATGGACGCATTTTCATGTTCCATTGACGTACATTTGAATTTGTTGAAATGTGACGATAGTTGAGGTATGCCAAAGTATGTTCCAGTAGGTTCATATGCGGGATATATTTCTTGAAGCGAAACGTTGCTTACAGTTCCAATAGGCATAATATATTTTTGTTTTGCTAAAGAATAATATTTCAACTTAACCCAATTTTGGCATTCCCGGCTTTCATTGCTTTCCAGCCAACTGAAATGTAGGCCAACGAAACTTGAAAACAGGTCCATTTCATTTGTGAGAATTTGAATTTAATAGAGAAAAGACATCTGAGTAAGTAAAGTCTGACTAAAACATTATGACTTTACTTTGTAGAAAAGCGTGTTATTGATTGCCAGTTGTGTGAGATATGCCTGAAAATTTGACTTTCGTTATGATGTTAGTCGACATCAAAACATGCTACACAGCACAGTTAGTTAGGCTGTAAGACCCTGACGCCCAAAACATAAATATCAGCATCGAGGTCTTACATGTAGGACTAAGGTATACTCCAACACTATTATGGCGGGCTCTTTGTTATTGCGACAAACGGGATTTTCCGATTAATTTTGAACACTCGCCGTCTAGCAGTTCTTTACAGATGTAAAGATGTAGCCAGTAAGGACGCAAATATCTTACAGCACAGTTTCCTCTAAAATGTCAACATTGTTTATAAGTTTGCATTGAAAAAGAATGAACATCACTTTTTTTAAAGTGCATGCAATTCCATTGTCATCATATACAAAACTCCTTTCGAACTTGCTATATCTGCACTGCCTTTGATTGCAAAATATATTCAGTGTATCATCTTATGTTTGATTATAGGTCAAATACTGATGATGACATACGTGTCCTTACAAGGTTAAGCTTGCACTTTCATTCTGTGGTAGCCAATATAGACCAAAACTGACAAACTTTTGTTTATGAGCATATTTCTCGTACCTAAATAAGAATACAATAACAGTAAAACTTTCTTGAAATCAGCTGTACTCCAATAGTAAAAATAATATTAATAACAATATTTTTTTATATATATCAATTTCTTTGCCCACATTGCATTTAAAATTCATATAAAGTTAAGAAACATTTGTTTTTAATTTTTAATGTTGTTATTCATGCGTTTCCTATTTAATTTTGTGTTCAATTTGATCATTGGATCTTTTCATTATTGTGGAAATATTCTGCCAGTGCAAGCATGGACATTCCTTCTCATAGGTAAGTTGAAATATATGTTTATTATAATACGTGCGTGCTATCATAACTAAGTTAGGTAAATATTGTGATAATATAGAGTTGTTCCCCCGTGGTTTGTTAATTTGGGTCAGCCACCATATGAAGTTTTATTTACATTTACACGCCTCAATTGACAAAGATGTTTTACAGGAATAGAAAGAGGGAAAGTCATTGAAACTTTACAAATTATAAGTAAGCAGCAATAGCAAAACAGTTTTAATATGTACCGATAAGAACATCAAGAACTGTGATAATACAGTGTTCTGGGCTACATGAAGAACTCACTCCATGGAGAACTCGCCTTGGGAGAAATCGCTGCATGGAGAACTCACCTCAACGTATATCTGGAGAAGTCACCCCAGGGTGGTTGGAGAAGTCACCAAAGATTGGATATACATACATACATACATGCATACATACATACATACATACATGCATACAGTGCTCAGAGAAAATTTTTTTAGACACAGACCCCAGTCTGGTGACTTAAATAAACTCACAAGCCCTGACTGAAATTTCACAAACCATGACTCCATTTTCCACATCCCCAAAATTTCCCCTTTTTTAATATTGTCAGACAGCGTTGCAATAGCTACAGTTCATATATAAATTCAATAGGGTTCAAAGGGGTTTGAGGGTAATGCAAGTGTCATTAGTGTTCATCACTACACTCACTAGGGACTTGATGGTCCTGGTGTTCAAACTTATGGATTCTGAGTGGTAAGAACTGAATTGATGTATGTCTATGTGTTGTTTGCAGTATGTGCAAAGAATTAATAGCCCCCCCTTCTTTCTTTTTCTTTTTTTCGCTGGTGTGCTTCACAAAGTAAAACTCCATCACCCAAAAGTTCTGAAATTTATTTTTGTTATGCTAACTGCTTCCTAGATTGGCTTAAAAAATGAATTACACTTTAACACTATTCCAACAACTGAAATGATCATGCTTTGCATTCTATATATGCAGTAAAATCAGACTTAAACATTGCTGCTGTTCACAAACTTGTAAAACTATAATACATATGGCTTTAAACATTCTCATTCGAGGCAATGATATATAATAACTTTTGTTCTTGTACATGCATCTAGCATCTCTTTGACTATTAACTTAAGTGGTTCATGTTTCAGTGACACTTCACAACATTTTCTGGGGTATCTGTAATTTTTCTTTCTGATCAGTTTTATCCCCTATTTAATACATTTTGTAGAGTACACAATACATTTTGTAAAGTACTGATACACAGAGGATATTGGCCACGTTCACCTTTAAAGAATGTATAAATTTAGTCTGTTGTAAAATTTTTAAAAATTTGTATACAATCAGTATGGGACATGTTCATCAGGTTTAAATATTTATATCCCACAGTTATTTCTCATAGTTTTGCCTTAGTCCAGAGGAGATTGGGAGTAAACAGTTTGTGATGTCACACATAGTTTTGCCTTAGTCCAGAGAAGGTTGGGAGTAAACAGTTTGTGATGTCACACATAGATTTGCCTTAGTCCAGAGGAGATTGGGAGTAAACAGAGCCCCATATACAGTGTGACCCCACTATAACACGGTAGTTGGGAGCCATAGAACCCGACCGTGTTATAGACCGAACCGTGTTATAAGCAACCAGGTCAGTTAGCTGAAGAAAATGATGCATGTACCCGAAAAAATGTGCTTGGGGGGGGTGTAGGAAGTAAATGCGGGTGCAAAAATACATGCTTCATTGGCACAATTATCATCTTAAATAGATGCATATTAAATGAGAAATACACCAGTAGTGAAAACAGAGAAGGTATTTATAATATTTTACTTTATTCAGAGAACCATGCATTGGTACATATACGTGTATACTGTTTATATATACATGTTTAATGTACAGCAATGAATAAAGTATCAACACCGTATACTCACCCGTGAATCACATCACATCACATTGAATCCACAATACAAGTAATTCCATCGAAACTATGCATACACACACAGATTTAAAATATTCAATAATTTTGTCACAGTTTAGTGGGGAAAAAAATAGCACAATCACGTAACGAATGATGAAGCACATTTACTTTTAAGTATGTCCCAAGTTGGTAAAAGTTTGCGTTTTAAGCGCCGTCGGTAGAGTTCGTAAGCATGAACTTTTTCCTGTAAAAAGGAAACTCTCACGGCACAGTAAAAATATTACAGTCACGTTGGAAAATGA
Organism: Megalonaias nervosa; assembly: GCA_016617855.1. NCBI lineage: Eukaryota > Metazoa > Mollusca > Bivalvia > Unionida > Unionidae > Megalonaias > Megalonaias nervosa. Next base: position 77,102 of record JAECUM010000689.1, read on the forward strand.
AACAATCCATCAGATTCCATTGCTTTTATTTAATTCGGTACTGACTTCCTTTGAAGAAAGGTTCTTTGTTTTTACTGAAGATTGTAGTCGGCTTTCTTTGATGAAGTGTACATGTGACAAGGACAGCTTTGGAGAACCAAACAAATGCCTGTTTCTTATTGTGGCAGCAACATCAAAAAATTGTTGCATGATTGAGACTGATGTTTTTTCCTGTTTGCTTAGTATGTTTTATAACAATTGGTGCTTCAAAGGTAATGTTTTCTTTGAAATTTCAGCTACTGTTTTATCTGGGTACATTTTTTTTTAAAAAATGAATTGGCCGTTGTATGGTCAATTGAAGTTACAGTTCCTTCCTGCCTAATAAATAGACAAGTGAGATTTTATTTTATATTTTTTTTATTTTTTTATTTTTTTTAATTTTTTTTTATATTTGTGGTAGTCGAGTGATGCTGCCTTCCACGCATCCTCAGAAATTTAAAGAAAGAGTCTGTCGACGATAGAGACAAATGTGTTCTGGTCTGATGACAGGGATTACTACAGAAAATGTGAATGTTCTGAAGGATTTAATTCTGAGTGAAAAGAAGAGGAATTTTACTTAACATCCACATACAAATGTCAGTCTATGTACATATATTAATTACTAGCTAGCAGCTGAAAATCCGACGAAAGATAGATTATGAGATAATGCCTCGTCCAGTTGATCTCCACTACCCGAAATGTAAATTTGAAAAAAAGCGGATACACATATCTCAAAACAGACAGTACTCATGCTAGATGTCAACATAAGTGGATTAAGATATAACAATGCACTATTAAGATGGTTTGTCAATATGGACAAAGAATTTGTTTATGTAACAATAGATAAATTTCAGTGCATTTTATATGAGCTTTGCGGCTTCCTTTCATGGGGCCTCTGAATTTCTCAACTCCAAACCAATGGTCGTATATACAAGTTTAAACAACCAACAACGTCGCCAATAAAAAAAATCGCCAGATGGTATATTTTGCCGCCAATAAGGAAAAAAAATCACAATTTGTGACATTGGCGAAGCCCTGCGCGATTCCTGAATAAACTTTTTAGACATAATTTTTCATACTTTTAAGAAGAAAACACTATTTTTTTGTGTATGAGAAAAATGCATGTAAAATTTTAGGAGCCACGCCTCGATCATCTTGTGTTATTCATATGTGATCTCTTCCCTAAAATGATAATATACTTTTATTGTTTTTTTCTTACTTTTAAGAAAGAAATTTTTTTTTTCATGTACAAGTAAAATACATGTATAGGAAATTTCGGGAGCCACACCACGACCGTGTTATATCTGAATTCGTGTTATAACGGAGCATGCTGTAGTGGGGTCACACTAATTTTATATACTGATACTGCTTCCGGTTTTTTTTTTTAACCACAGTAGTACCTCTGCTCATTGTTTCTTAGAAAACCTTCATTTCTGCCAAGAGTAATTTTAGTGGGGGGTTTTTCAGAATCTATCTTCAGTCATGTTTCATTTCAAAATTCCTCCACAACTTTGATTTGAAGTTGTACATTTATCACATTATATGCAAAATTAGTGACATCATCATCCTACAGCATGACAAAAATGTGATGAGTGTCAGGAGAAACAAATATTTCAAGTCTACATGCACGTTTAACTCTTAGTTTGGTGATTAAATTGTTTATAGATTCAAATCAAAGGACTTAGAATATATATATATATATATATTGATTTGAGTCTATAAACAATTTAATCACTGAACTAAGAGTTAGACATGCATGTATATATATATATATATATATATATATATATATATATATATATATTACAAGGAAAAATACTTGTCTTATGTAACAACTTGCACACCTGTATAAAAACTATTATAGATTGATACTATCAGACAGATAAAGCTTTCTTCCAGTAGCCCTCTTTCCTAATTGTTCAAAAAGTTTTTTGTGATGTATCAATTTATTATTATTATTATTATTATTATTATTATTATTATTATTATTATTATTTTGTTGTTGTTTTCCTCTTTCATGACTCATTTAAATTCGGCTGATGAGCTGTGATTTATGATACTGAGGGGCAGGATCTGTGTATTTACTACTTCAACAGGCATGCCTTGTAAACAGTAGCATTATGTGTCTTCTGATCTTGCCCTTTTCTGAATGTAGTAATACTAAAAGGGTGTTTGAGGTTTTCTATCTGATTTCTAGCATTAATTTGGAGCAATAAATTACCTGCATGTCATTTAATTTATGAACTGACAACTATTAAAAGCCATCAGAAACTAGCTGCTGCAACACATTTTTCTGATTGGCTAAGATTCATCATTCATTGCATAGCTATTTTATGTTAGTGGCAATGTCTTGGGGCAAATGTGAAATAATCAGTAAACTTCAAATTAGACATCAACCTGTGGCCAAGTGGTGACTCACAGGCTCTAGTGATCAGTTTATTCAAAGTTAAGTGCAGTGAAATCATATTAATTAACATGGCCCTAGTAGTTAAACCTAGATGAGGGGACAGAAGTTGGCAGAGGGAGCATGATGGTGGGGAAAGGCTCCCAACTGGGCATATTACTGAAAAGTAGCAAAATGACAGACAAAAAAATGTCCAATCACTGTGCCATTCTAAATGTTGGCTGAGTGAAACTCTAAGAAGTTGTATTTTAGGAATGCTTGTGTTATGCCAATAATTACCCCATTGTTATTCAGAACAAAAAAGTGAATTCTGTCTACTCATTAACTAATACATGGTTATGCTGGGCATTCAGTTCTTCATAGCAAGAATGTCAAAACAAAGACCATTTGAAATTTGTTCTGAAATAGAGTACTATAGGTGTCAAAGAATTCAAATTGTATCTCAGTTGGAAATCTATAAATAGCTTGTGGGGAAAAAACAACATTCTAATCACTGACACCATATCTGCCAGAGAACCCCAAGCTAAGAAGTTGACAAGTTTGTTTTTTAATTGCACTGGGTTATTTTAATTGGTTGATTGCCACACACACTCACCAAAGAGAGAGGTGCAAACATTAATGTACTGAATTAATCTAACTGTGAAAGTGTCTTGGGTAAATTATCTGGAAATAAGTATATACCTCATTAAGTAGTCACAACATTTTCATTTCTTTTTTATAAGATGTACATTAATTTGGTCTCCATAGGTCAAATACCATCTCTGTAATAGACATTAGTTGCAAATTTTGGAACATCAGAAAAAATAATCATTTGGACATTAAGTTGAAGATGAAAAATTACAGATATCTAGTGCATTTAGCTATTTGAAAAAAACCCAAAACATTCATGCAAGTTATTCTTCTAGAAGAAAGATGCAGGTGAAATTGCAACAGTGTGAAATGAGAACACAGTGTGAGAACACTGAAATGGCAACCACACAAAGAATAAGGAAAGTACTCTGTACAAGTAACGTTAAAGAAATCAACTGGATTGAGATAATAAAAATTAGAATATTGGAACTGAAAGTAACAGAAAGATGAAATGCTTGCTTGATTCGTGTTTACTTGTTTGCAATAACTCAAAAGTCCATTTTAAACTGAAATATTTGGGCAAATTGACCTCCCCTATCAGCTAGATTAGTAGAAGTTGACGATAATAGATTCGGAGAATTGAGTGCAAGAAGCTCACATTTATAATGTTCAAAATAACCACTTTGTTTTTGCATATTTTCTTATCAGATGATTAAAATACTTATGAAGTACTTATAAGTCCTGGATTCTATTAAAATGTTTCCAAAATCTTTAAGTCTTTTCTTATTTGCATCACAACAGTTGTATAAGTAGGTTATGGCAACCTTAAAAATAGGCTACAGTATCAAATCATGACCTGTGTCCATTGAAGAATTCATAATCCAACCAATTATTGAATCAGATGATTTATTTATTAGTAATGGACCTTGTTAATCAAAAGAATCATAAATTGCTTACAACTGTGCTATTAAAATTTTCAGGTTTTTTTTAGGACTCTGGGTTTTGTTGGGAATTCCAAAGATATTAATTTAATTTCCTGCATTTCTGATCAACAAATTAGCACCATAGTTAGTGACAGAGAAAAAACATCTATTTATAACATCTGATACATGTATTCCTCTTTGAAAAGAAAAGGAACACAAGTCATTCTGAAACGGGGGGTGGGGGGATGTGTGAAATCAAGGCATGGCAAAGTGAACTTTTCTTTTAGTTGTATTTATGTCTCTGTGTCCTAAATCATATTTAACTAAAGTTTATATTTCCCTCTGGCATTGTGCACCTTGGATGGTTTCCTTGCCTTTTTTAACATAATAGCGATCCTTGCCATGGATCTATGTATTTCATCCCTTTCTTATATGCATATTTTGTGATGCATTTGTTGTGCAAGTTTTTATCCCTTCACTATATGTGTTGCAGACTGGCAAATCTTTTTATCAGATCTGTTCATTTATGGTAAAAGTATATTTGGTCTAGGAAAAAAACTAAACATTTTTCCTTAGTAATGCATGCCTGCATGATATGTATATTTTTTGGAGTCACATTTGTCAGTGTATGTATTTATTTTGTCTACTTTTGATATGTTATGTCATGTAAAGTTTATATACCATATATATGCTCGCTTTTAAGTTGAGTCAAACTACAGACATCAAAGATCATGATCTGCCATAATAGCAGTGGTCCTGTAGACTGGGTTATATGTTGTTTCTTCTACTAATTACTCCTAACAAACTGAACAGGCCCAGATCTGCAGGCACATTATGCAATGGCAGATCTTAGTCTGTGGATTTTGCAGTTTGACTCAACCGATAAGCAAGTATATATGGTAGATATGTCCCTGATTTCAGGGATTCCAGTGAGTAGTATGTCTATAGTGTGGTACAATGGTAATAATGTCTTCTACCAGTCCTACTTGAAAATTTAGCATTGTTGTCATTTTGTCATTTCTTATCAGTACCCAAATTTTTAGTTGGTTTGAATGTTTTTTTAGCACATAGATGGCAGGTCATGTCAACATTGGCTTTTTCACCAGAAGACTTCTTATGATGTCTAGTTCATACTGAATGAAGATGGTGCCAATCTGACATCTATTACACAATGACATGTTGTTGACTGAACTGGCTGTGGGTTTTTTTTGGGGGGGGGTGCGGATTTTTTGTACTAGAATTTCTTGTACTGAACACTTTTTTCTTATTTAAAAATATATGCAAAGTTATGCACTTACAATTATACTTTATTTTATTACCTTGTACTGTTTGATAGCCAGCCTGCACCCCCACCTTTCCAAAGTTTAAAAGTAGACAACAATATTTTGCCATCAGAGCAACTAAAACAAGTAGAGAAAGGAACAACAGAAAAGGCTAAGCTTAACTGCATCAGATATGACCCTTACTGGTCAGTGAAAAATGTACTGTCGTTAGTGACATCTGAAAACAACTGACCGCGTGGCACTTGAACTGAGCAATAGTCATATATCAGCCAGATTCTTAAGATGTTTAGTTTTTGATGAACTGCTGACCAATACAGCAGTATTGGTGGCAAGGTGTATTGCATCCTGTAATGACATGCACAGTCACTTGTCTGACCAATACTAGGCCATTGGTAGCAAGGTCTGGGACATTCTCAAATCCTCTGCATAGTCTGTCTGACCAATACTAGGCCATTGGTAGCAAGGTGTGTGGCATTCTGTAATCCCATGCACAGTCTAAGTTGTCTGACCAATACTAGGCCATTGGTAGCAAGGTGTGTGGCATTCTGTAATCCCATGTATAGTCTGAGTTTGTCTGACCAATACTAGGCCATTGGTGGCAGGGTGTGTGGCATTCTGTAATCTCATGCATAGTCTGTCTGATCAATACTAGGCCATTGATAGCAAGGTGTGTGGCATTCTGTAATCCCATGCATAGTCTGTCTGACCAGTACTAGGCCATTGGTAGCAAGGTGTGTGGCATTCTGTAATCCCATGCATAGTCTGTCTGACCAATACTAGGCCATTGGTGGCAAGGTGTGTGGCATTCTGTAATCCCATGCATAGTCTGTCTGACCAATACTAGGCCATTGGTAGCAAGGTGTGTGGCATTCTGTAATCCCATGCGTAGTCTGTCTGACCAATACTAGGCCATTGGTGGCAAGGTGTGTGGCATTCTGTATTCTCATGCATAGTCTAAGTTTGTCTGACCAATACTAGGCTATTGGTAGCAAGGTGTGTGGCATTCTGTAATCCCATGCATAGTCTAAGTTTGTCTGACTAATACTAGGCTATTAGTGACCAGGTGTGGGGCATTCTGTATTCATAGGCACAGTATAAGTTTGTCTTCCAATTCTAGGCTATTGGTGGCAAGGTGTGGGGTATTCTGTATTCATAGGCACAGTATAAGTTTGTCTTCCAATACTAGGCTATTGGTGGCAAGGTGTAGGGTATTCTGTATTCTCATGCATAGTCTAAGTTTGTCTTCCAATACTAGGCTATTGGTGGCAAGGTGTGGGGTATTCTGTATTCTCATGCATAGTCTAAGTTTGTCTGACTAATACTAGGCTATTAGTGGCAAGGTGTGGGGCATTCTGTATTCGTAGGCACAGTCTAAGTTTGTCTGACCAATACTAGGCTATTGGTGGCAAGGTGTGGGGCATTCTGTATTCAAAGGCACAGTCTAAACTTGTATGGGCATTCAGACTTGGTGTGCCAACACTTATACAACCATCCATTCTCAGTTACATGCAGCAGTTCAAATAATCATAATCATAACCTTTTCCTGCTAATTTTGACTGAAATTTTCCATAATATGCACATATTGAAATTTTATACTATATCATATAAAGTTAAGTGTCAGAAAGAGAAGACATGGATTTTATTTATATCAAGTAATGCCATTGAGAAGGCATGGTTATCTTCTCTCTAATGATAGATCAGTTATAAATATTTTAATCTTCTATGCCTCAAATGTTTTTTGGGTTTTTTTTCTTTTTTTGCTCCATCCCCATTTATCTATAATTTCTGTCAGCACAGTCATCCTGAATCCATTTTAGCGCAAGAGCACAATCACTATTTAAGTATGATCATGACATTCCACACAATTTATTATAGTTGTTAGCAGATGACCAGATTTGATTTCTGGGACAAATCACTGAAATTTAAAAAATTTTAAACACAATTTTTAACTTGTTGGACTTGGATTTTATTGATAAATCCTTGTTTGCAAGATTAAGCAAAACACTTGAGTAGATGTTAAATTTATTACGCATATTTGTATTTTGTATACTAAGGACTTGATTAGATTTTCAGGTAATTGTAGCAATTTTTCAGTAGTGTACAAATTTGCTTTACTTTCTAGACTGAAATTATTTTTATATAAATGTTGCTAGTATGGTTAGAAAAAAATACAAATGAAATTTATTGTGCATGTTTGTATATAGTTGTATACTATGTAGACAACCTGATTAGATTTTCATGCCATTTTAAGTAATTTTTGTAAATGTTTGAATTTTTGTTTTTATTTAGGCCAATTTTTAGCCTGCTAAGTAACTTCTTTTTATTAGCCTGCCTAGTAACTCCTTTTTTTTAGCCTGTCTAGTAACTCCTTTTTTTTTAACCTGCCTAGTACTCTAAGAACTCCACAGCAGTTTGGTTACTGTATGTACTGGTACTACCTTATAAGTTGGGTACTGTATGTACTGGTACTGCCTTATAAGTTGCGTACTGTATACACTGGTACTACCTTGTAAGTTGGGTACTGTATGTACTGGTACTACCTTATAAGTTGGGTACTGTATGTACTGGTACTACCTTATAAGTTGAGTACTGTATGTACTGGTACTACCTTATAAGTTGAATGCATATTGTACAGACTCAGATCTGCCATTGCATAATGCACATGCAGATCTGAGTTAATGAATTTTTTTATGGGTAGAACAAATAAAATAAACCCTGATCTATGTGATTGCATACCAGGGTCTGTATTGTTTACTATTTGTCTCTATTTATATGTAAGTTTATTCATTATATGTGTTTTACAAACAGAGTTTCTTGCTTATCTTTACAGATGGCTTTTAGGGGAATACAATTTACAAGTGATGCTGTACAGTATGCTATTGGCATTGGGATTTCTGCCGTGGTAGGAACCACCCTCTACTTTAACACCATTGGCATTAACAGGTGGCGTAAATTTCATGCCAGTTACAAAAATGGCAAAGAGGCAGAGCTAGATGAAGACACAAAGAAAATAACAGAGGAGGTCAAATAATTTCACTTTTCTTGCACACTCCAGCCCCTTTAATAACACTCAAGAGACTACATATGTGCCCAATCCACCACTTATGTAAAAACACCCATTGTCTTGTGCTGTCATTTGTATACTACTTATTCTAGTCCCAATGGCACAGTACTCACAGTTGGTTAACTACAGTATTTACACATTGTTTCCATGGTTACATCAAAATATTGAATGCAGAATATTCTAAGTACCAGAGTCTCTGCAGCATACATGACATACCAAGTTTTGGTTAAATATCTTTAACAGTTTGAGAGTATTGCTCTGAAAACAAAAATGTTTGTCGACAGACTAACAGAAAGATAGATGAACATAGCAAAAATATATCTCTGTGTTACATTCCAAGGCAAAATGAAGAACAAAAGTTTAGAGTGTTGGACCATGGGTTACTTTCAGTACAAGTCTTTACACGGGCAACCAGGGGGATATGTCATCTCGAAGTTACCATTGTTAATTAGCTTTTATAGTTTTGCAGAAAAAGCTGGTATATTAGTTTGCTTCCATACCTGTCCAGTCATCATATTTGTTGTAAAGACTGTCCTTTTTTACTGTCCATGTTACATTGGTCAAACTTGTCATGTGTCTTCCCAATAGAATCTAAATTTGTTGAATGGTTTTGGAATTCAGTTGTGTTTTAAACAAAGCATGTCTTCATGAGTGCAAAAAAATTTGTGATTTTTAAGGATATCAGAGACTAGATTTTAACTCATTAACCCCTGAAGGTTTTTGTCATTTTCGCCTGAAATGCGAGTAGGAAACCCATTTTGGGGGCTATTTCTGAATACATCCTAATACATCAACCTCCAAGACATTTTAGGTTAACCTAATGCCTAGTTGTGTTAGAAACATCGTTTTTCATTGGCTATTTCGCCTGAGCATGAGCAGAAGGGTAAAAGCTGGACTTCTTTTGTTTTTTTTTTTTTTTTGATTTGCTTAACAGACCCATCATTTTCGTGTCGAGACCACTCTTTATTCTAAATGCCCATCTTATCCTACTTTTTGCAACGGTTCACCTGTCCGTGTGCAGACCGGTCTGTCTTAGATCTGAGGCCAAAAAGTCTAAAATCTGGACACAAAATCGTATTCCGACCTTGGGCGAATTTCGGCTGGAAAAAACTCGGGTCCAAAAAGTTAGGTTTTTCCTTCTGTATTTTGTAGTGCAACTAGAACATCCATATTATTTGGTATCATCGTAAAGCTACATCTGTCTTCCTTTCTATAATACCACCCACTTTATTGTGTTTTACATGACCTTGACGCTACAGAGCTCAGAAGTAGGCTACCACCTCCTGCCACGTAAATGCGGCGCCAGGGGTTAATGAGTTAATCTTTTATCTAGCCCCTCAGTCCACAGGGCAGGGGTCAGAAATGCAAAAAAAAAAAGATGTCCTGAAATGAATTTGTACCTTTCTTGTCAATCTAAAAACTTTGTTCCAGTTCAAGATATTGTTTTTACACGTGTTATGTACTGTAGGCTGTACAAACCCAGGTCTGTCAACACATTCACTGGCATATCTGGCTTTATGCAGTTTGTTAAATGTAATTAGTATCACAAAACAACATAGACCCTGTTCTGCTAGCACATTATGCAAGGACAGATCTCAGTCTGTGCTGTTTGCATTTGGATTTTACATGTAAATGAGTATATGTGATACCTGTAACTTCTAAGTAGGGTTTGGATTTAAAGTAAGGTTTCACATTTCTGGTGTTGCCCCTGATTCTGCTGGGACTAGGAGGAGTCTGATGGACCATAAAGCAGGACACCATCAAAGCATGTCATCATAAATCAAAGGTTTTGCATGAAAATACTTTGCCATGGCATTGACTAACTTTTTCTCCTGTAAATGACCTTGAGTACCCAAGGTCAGTGGTCAAAAGTGAAAAAAAAATAAAGTCAGCAAACCATTTTATTATTGGCTTCCTTTTGAAATTTAATGAGATTAATTATTAAAATATGTTGTTTTTTTATTTAAATGATTTTGCAAATGAAGGTGTCATACATTGTATCTTGTTACCAATCTGCTTCATCATCAACATACATATATTTGATGGAATATTATCTATTGTAATGTGTTTGAAACTTACTGGACATGCAGTCTGCATTATGTTAATGTTTTTTATCAAAATCATTACATTGCAATCCTGGTAGATTATTTAGGCATAAAAAACAGCTTTGTTTCCAGTTTCCTGACTTAACTGTGTGTTTTTGCCAGCCCGGCTTGCCAACCATTAAACAAATTTAGATTTTTCTGAATCTTGTGACCAGACTGGATTTCATTTTATTGATAAATGACTTTTAATATCACAGTCAGATGTTTACTGTTTATTTAGTATTTTATAAATGCCTGCTGAACATAGATTTGAAAGCATGATTCAGTAATGAATACCTTTGCAAGGTATTTGTGGTCAGCTTCAATTGTACAGCAAGCTATATGACTAAACAAATATATATATATATATATATATATATATATATATATATATATATATATATATATAAAACTTGCATATTATTTTGTGTTGCTAAGTATTACTGACAATAAAAATTAAAGGGAGGACAAAAAATTCGGTTTAAAATATCTTACTCTGACTGAACAACCCCTTTTTCTTTTTAGCTGGTTATAGACCAAAAGATTTTAGGGGATTATTGTCATCTGTCATCCATCCATCTATCAGCACAAGTTTGTTATTACTACTACTTCAAAACTACTCTGTCGGTTCACAGGGAGCCATGATAGCTCACGTAGATGAGCATCAGACTTGTAACCCATTGGCCCAGGGTTCCATCCCCACTCAGGTCAGCCTGGGTCAGCAGCCTCTCTTTGTCATTGGGAAATGCATTTAACTTTAATTTCTTTATATGGCATAGCCAGTAATGGGTTAAAAGTGCCTTTAAAACCAACAAAAAACAAATTTCCCTTGACACTTCTTTTAACTATTAAAGCTCTGCAACCCATACACATAGCTTGCTGCCATCTGGTAAGCGCATTGCCTATTATATACTTGCATGTAGATGTACCAGTAAAAAGTTTTGTCATTTCAGGTCTGGTTTTGATGGGTTATTGCCCTTAACCTTTTTCTGTCAGTTTTTGATTCCCAGCAAAAAAGATCTTTGTCAGCATCACAGCTTAGGAACAGTATTTATATTCAGATTGATGCGTACATCAGCTCGTAGACTTGCATTTTGATATGCCATTTATAGTTTTTGTCTCTTCAACTCCATTTTACGTAGAGTTATGGCCCTTGATAATTAACTTAATGTATTCACATCATTTGAAATAGTGCTTACTAATGTGGCTGAAATCCATCATGATTGCAGGGGTCTCTCTACCAGGCAAAGTGGGACACCAAGTCACCTAAAACATGTAAACTTTGCCTTTTTCTGTTAAGAAAGTGAAAACGACTTCATCCTGTTGTTTCTTTTAGACATTTAGTGTGTTACAGTAGTTTATGACTTTTGAGATACTCCCTCTCTGCAGCCAGGAAGCCCAAGGCCAAATGTATCATATGTAGTGTTGAGACCAATTGCGCGGACAAATGAACTATTGCACATTCACAGGCATGTGTTTTAACAGCTGACTGACCATTAACCCTTTCCCAAGCAAGTTATCACTACTCAATTTCAACAAGTTAGGCCTACCATTGGATGGTGAAAACATAGCAACTTCGATTTTGATACTTATACCTCAATATGTAAATAGTAATTTGTGTTTTTAAGAATATAATCAGTGAAAAGCACTTTCTAATTTAATTTTTTTTTAATGAAGATTTTAACTGCCAAGTTATAAATTCAGTTTGAAACCATAAGTGAATCTATAATGGTGGACATCGCTGTGTTTGGGAAATGTTACTTCATTAAAATGTCTGTTTCATAAATAATTCAGCAAATACCGGTAGTTTAAGGAAAATATACAATTTATAGAAAGCAAAGTCTAAATATTATGTGATAGAAGATTTAGCTTAAAAATGGAATCATGTAAGTGAGAAACATACTGAACAATGCTATGTTGTGGAATTCGAAAAGTGCTGCAACTTTGTATGGTGAGGTTGTTTACTGATGTTTATTTTTGTGAAAATATGAAAAAAGCAGTGAAGCAAATACTATTTAACCAATGCATGACATTACTATAAGTACATAGGCAAATAATAAACCAATAAATTTGCAATCCTATCAATCGATTCTTGTAACAAAGTTAGAAAGTGAGTTGTTATATTAAGAAAATCCTTTCTAAAAATAGATGTGTGGTGTGTCAATACGGTTGGAGAGAAGGGTCTGGTTCGGTCATATATCGACATTAATGCTTCAGTGTGAGAGTAATGTTTAATAGTCAGAGTAATGTTTAATCAGCAACAATGAAATTGGGAGGAGTGGTATGGTATAAAGTTACTTGCACCTTTGCTCCATGTACATGTTACAGGGAGTTGTTTCAAAGTAGTTTAGAAATCTTTTTGACTGCCATTTTATACAGAACTTTAGGAAAGTAAAAAAATTAAGTGGTAGTTTATTAACCATTTTTCTGATTTAAAAGACCATAAATCTCATTACTCCTATAAGTTAAAATTAATTAGTCATATGGTCAAAATACACTGCATGTATCATCCAAGCATACGCTTTCAGGTATGAATACGTGACTGCTCCGGTGGCCTAGTGGTTAGAGCGTCCGCCTCGGATGCGGGAGGTCGCGGGTTCGAACCCTGGCCGAGTCATACCAAAGACTTTAAAAATGGAACTAACAACTGCCTTGCTTGGCACTCAGCATTAAGAGGTTAGTGTTAGGACTGGTTGGCCTGGTGTCAGGATAATGTGACTGGGTGGGACATCATGCCACATGTCTGCGGCATGATGCCCCAGTGCTAGACATCACTATAAACTGTCACACTGCAGACATCGTAGCTATATGACGGAAAAAAAATGTTAAAGCTGCGTTAATAATCCAAATCACACACACACACACACACACACACACACACACACACACACACACACACACACACACACACACACACACACACACACACACACACACACACACACACAGGTATGAATACAGTGGGCATGAATATAATAATTTTTATACATGTACAAAGTATGTTTATTATAAACATAAAAAATGGAATTTTAAACTTGAAAATAAGTATTGCGTAAGGCCAGTAATAAATGGATACTGAGAAATAAAGGACATAATCCAAATAAGAGAAAGAAAACAGAGATGTATATGATCTGCCTACATTTGCAGGTAAAGTCTGATCTGGCTGACTGGGTGGATGAGATCATAGTTGACCCAACAGCCACAATGGCGGACCAGCAAGGTGCTGTGGAGCATCAAGGGCATAAATGAGGCACATAAAAGTCATGGCCATCGACTACAACCAACGGAGTCTCCAGCTGGAGTGATTTTTCATGCCACTGGGAACTGGTTCATGGGGCAGAGAGAATGGGATCGCTAATGACTTAACCACTTTAAAAGCTCTCCTGCACAGGTTTTGTTGTGCAACCCATACTTGAGTGTACTAGTACTTTTTAGAAGTCCTGCAGCGTTGGGGGAGTGGCAGAGTAACAGGTGGAGGTGACCACTGGCAGTCATAGTCACAAACCTGCACATAGGCAGCCCTTGGACAAGTGATCATTCTCCTCTTGATCAAGAGTCTGGCAGCATCCGGGGTGACTGAACAGTCCTTTTTGGACAACACTGCTCACCCTGTACAGGGAGGGGTCTAGAAAAGGTGACCTAAACATTGTCAGGCCAGTTTACTATGACTGGCATATTATCATCCAATGCAGTCTAAACACAGAAACTAGCAGAACAAAGAAACGGGGGGAAAAGAAACTTATCATAGGAGCATGGAATATCCGTACTCTCATGTATAGACACCTGGGGGCAAGACCCAAAAGATGAACAGCCCTTATTGCCAGAGAACTTGTGCGATACAATATCAACTTGGCGCACTCAGTGAGACCCAACTTTTCTGGGAAGGGATCACTGACAGATACCTTTATCTGGAAGGAAAAAGCAGAAGAGGACAGGATCCGTAGAGTGGAACTTGCCATTAGGACAAGCCTACTGAGCCACCTCCCAGAGCTACCAACCTGCAAAATGAAAGACTCGTGAAACTCCACCTTCGAGTGGCAAATGCTTCATGACAATCATAAGTGCCTATGCTCCAACCATGACATGCCCAGATGAAACCAAGGAACAGTTCTCTAATGGCTTGGACTCAATCCTTTCCTCTGTTCCAGCCAATGACAAGCTGATCTTGCTGGGTGATTTCAGTGCCAGAATTGGCATGACCAAGTTCAGTGGAGTGGTTTGATCAAGAAATATAGGGTTGGCAAAATGAACAGCAGTGGACTGCTTCTCCTGAGCAAATGTGCTGAAAACAGCCTTGTGATCTCCAAAACCATTTTAGACAAGCAAACAAGTAGAAGACAACATGGATGCATCCAAGGTCTAAGCATTTGGCACCTCATAGACTATGTCATCTCCTAGCAAAGGGACATCAGAGATGTGCTCATCACTAAAGCCATGTGCTGAACAGAGCACTGGACTGACCACAGACTGGTCAGAACCGTGCTTAACCTACACATCATCCCTCATAGGACAAGAGTCCACCAGGACTGGTTTGATGAATATGATGAGGACATCAAGAAAAGAACAAGGCATTCTCTGAGTGGCAGAAAGACCAAAACCCCATTTCCAAGGGTGACAAGCTCAAGCACCTGCAGAGGCTCAAAGGGAACTCCATAAAATGCAGGATTGATGGTGGGAAAACAAGGCTGAGGAAATCCAACAATTTGCTGATATGAAGAACTTAAAAATGTTCTTTAGTGCCATTAAAGCTGTTTATGGCCCATCCAGATGAGGATCCACCCTTTTCTTTTTAGAAGATGGCACCACAACCATCAAAGAAATAGAAGGGATAAAAGCAAGATGGCAGGTACATTTTAGCCAGCTCATTAGTTGTCTATCCACTGTTAATAGAGCAACACTGCAACAAATCTATCAAAGACCAGTCTGTGAAGAGCTGAACTTGCTCCTATCTGAGGAGGAGGTATGGAAGGCCACTGAACAGATGTACTGTGGCAGGTAAAGGTGGAATTCCTGCAGAGGTATTCAAGGTTCTTGGCATGGAAGCATTTGCAGCTTTCCACGACATCCTCACCAGCATCTAGGGTGAGGAGGAGATGCCTGTGTTATCATATAAATTGGGAAAATATGGCTTACAGATATATTCATTGTGAACTGTGGTTACCAGAAGAAAATGATGGTATGGTTAATTTTAAAAAAAAAAACTAATCTCACCTGATGTGATACAAAAAGTAGATAGAAAAATAACATTAAGGGAGTTATTTGTTTGCAGAAAAACTGGGGTGTTTCAAATGATCTTAACATGGGATGTTGTATGTAACCATGATATCTCAAGTATCATTCAACATATTTTGATGCAGTTTAGAATGAATTGTCTAATAGACGTGCCTTTTGCATTTTGTCTCATCAATTCCTTCTGGGATAGAGTTATTGTCCTTGAATATTTACTTTAAATCTTCACATGAGATGTTGTTCGTAACTGGCATTAACACAAGAGCAATTGAAAATATTCAGCTGCAACTTGGTATGAACAATAACTAATAGAGTATGTGCCTTTTATGGGTTTTGTCTTGTTAACTCCATTAGGATGGAGTTATGGTATATGACAATTAAGATCAAGACTTGACAGAGCCATTGTCAAGTGTTGATCCCATGAATGACTTTCACAATCAGAACAAGACTTTCTAATCTGCTCCACAACCCACACCCACCAATAAATGCATCAAATCCAGGGTGCTTTGAAATTTGTTATCTAAAATATGGAAGGAAAGTCAATTCATAGTCAGAAATAAGCCCTGAAAGTCTGGCGTCCTTCACAAAAAAAGACAGCCATCAAGATAAAGTAATATTATCATGAATCTGTGCGTACAGTGTTAGATCTTTAAACTTGAACCAGTCTCTGCCCACTGCTGAACTGTGTGCAAGCCTATCTATAGTTGACATTTAACAATACACATACACATGTTGATCTACAGCAGATCAAAAAAACAGTCAGTTCCTAGTTCAGGGCACTTCACCTTGCTGCCCGTTCTGATGCAGAATCATGTGAATAACAACATTGTGCCCAGAGACACACCAGTATCCTGAGGACAGCTTCCATAAAAGGTGGTGCCCAACTTGACTCAGAAATTTATATTTTTTAGAAAATGGACTTGAATCATGGTAGGCAGCCTCCCAGGCCCAGGCTGTACAGATCACTCACTATGCCACATGAGGTGCCAAAAGTCCTCTCCAGATTCAAAGAATGGCAACCATATGTTCTGTATCCATGAAAGCTTTTTTAATAAATGACCCAAGTCTGATTAGATGGTCCACTGTGGTCTCTGGCATCTAAATCCACATTGAATGTCTGATAGTGGTTTGTTATACCCAAGACACCAAAGGAATCGACCACACATTCATCCATTCATTGTCAGATTTAGAGACCTGATGAACAATGATCCTGGTATGGAAATGATAGGATCCCTTCCCCAATCCATGAATCAAAGACCAGTAAAAATGTAATTTTTTGCAAAATCATGAAAATTATTGTGAGATAACATGCCTTATGCCAATAAAAATTAATTTCTTGAGACTGATGGTCTTAGTAATGGTGGTAAGATTATATAATAACTGTAATGGTGCAAAAACCCGGTTTTAAATGATGGGTTTTCTTTCAGAACTGATCTTCCAAGACAAGTTTTATAAGTAAATGACTCGAAGTATGGTGCATAAATATACTCGCATGGAAGTCAGATCCAATTACAGACAGCATAGACCCAGATCCTTTGTCACATTATGTGCCAGCAGATCTTG
Source organism: Megalonaias nervosa (assembly GCA_016617855.1). Taxonomy (NCBI): domain Eukaryota; kingdom Metazoa; phylum Mollusca; class Bivalvia; order Unionida; family Unionidae; genus Megalonaias; species Megalonaias nervosa. Next base: position 94,240 of record JAECUM010000689.1, read on the forward strand.
GTTATTGCATTTTCTTAGGACAGATCAGTAAAAATACTGCATACATCCTGGTATTCTGTCACATTATGTGCCAGCAGATCTTGGTCATTGCATTTTCTTAGGACTGATCAGTAAAAAAACAAAACTGCATAGATCATGGTATTCTGTCACATTATGTGCCTGCAGATCTTTGTCAATGCATTTTCTTATGGTTAATAATTTTAAAAAATGCATGTGGAAGGTTCTTGCACATTCTGGTCTAATGTCTGTCACTTACCCAATACTCACTCTTTATCATGCCAAAATTCAAATTGTCATAACATTGACATTTTTCAACAATTTTTTAATTAAATTTAAGTCTACACTAAGAATTAATATCAGTTCATATGGGACAAGTCAACATAAAATGGTCTGACTTTATATCATATGCCGAGTATACCATATATACTTGTGTATAAGTTAGTCAAACTGCAAACAACAATGATCCTCATCTGCCAAGGCATAATGCACCTGCAGATCAGGTTCTATCTTGTTTGTTCTACTGATTACTCCTAACAAACTGCACAGAACCAGATCTGCCAGCACATTTTGTGACAGCAGATCTGGATCTGTGCAGTTTGCAGTTGGACTTGTCTTATAAGTGAGTATATGTGGTAGGCATGGCAATCACTTCTTGCATGATGGTCAGATGCTTACTGATGTTATTAGTCAATTGATCTCTAAATAATAAATCCATTTACTAAACAAATTTACTGGTAAAGCTGTCTCTCATTGTAATGAAATTCGTAACGACACAGTTCTGGATACAGCATGGTTCAGTACCTTTACCCCATGACCAAAATTATACAACAATATGTGTTGAAAGAAAGAGAGGTAAAGCTTAGTGTTATATCTGTTTCCTATGCAAAACATGATTAACCAATTCTTATAGTTCCTGCTATACCACAATTCAGTATATTAAGCTGTTCTCAGTATATCATTGTTTGATATATTACACATTTCTCAGGGGCCCCGAGTGGCCGAGTGGTCTAAAGCGCTCTCCGTTACGGATCACTGCCATCTCACCTCTGTCTGCGTGGGTTCGAGTCTTGGATTCGGCGAATGTGGATATGTGAGAAAGCTTGCCAGTAGTTTCTCGTGGGTCGGTGGTTCTTTCCGGGGATTTCCCAGTTTCTTCCTCCACCATTAATACTGGCCGCCATGTATAGCCTATCGTGTGCTGAAAAATGGCGTTAAGCCCCACAACAACAACAACAACAACAACAACATATTTCTCACTGTAATGTGTTCTTTGCAGTCAGCAGTTATAGGCACCAACTACCACAATATATGAGGGAGAGCTCACTGTTACAATAACATAATTATATTTGAAAAAAATTATTTTATATTGATCTGAGGTTACATGTTTTGTTTAAAACTATTTCTTTCTTACTCATTTCAGCTGACAGACTGTGTGTTATTAAAATGGGATGTGAAGTCTGTCTCACATGTCCACTTTTTTCCATCAGCTCATCAGGATCTTATTCATAAGGGATCAGTTGCCTTGATTAAAGGAGGACACATTGGGATTCCATGGAATTTCCAGTACAAGTCTATACCAGAAATTGGTGACTCATTACAGAATTTGTCTCATCGACCAGATAGAAAGATTGATTGGGATGCCAAGCTTGGACAAGAATTACTTCAAAACTGCATACTAAGTAGGAATGCCAAAAAATTTGGTATAGCTCGTGAGATGATGTATGTCAAATCATGGAGTGTACATATAGAAGTGGCAAATCAGAGCTTTTCATCACTAGGATTCTTTTTTACAGTAAACTTTTTAAATGAGAAATTCAAGCTATCTACACGTACCAAACCTTGGTTTCGTGTCATTATATACTCTCTTTGTGGCATTCTTTGGAGCACAGTTTATTTTTTAATAAAAGACAGGTAAGCACATTTGGCAGAATTTAGGGCTGGATAAAATGTTTTACAACTTGGAACTGAAATTTTAATGAAACTGCATAAATATTCTGATTTATCCTTTTGAAAATTTTTGCCAATGCAATGTCAAAAATCATGTCGCTAATCCTCCCAGATGGAAAGTTATATTCACATTGGGTTTTCACAGAAGATTTATTATTTCTATTTCATACCAAACAAAAATGGTGATCTTATATCCAGTATGGCCACCATGGCAGCCATCTTGAAAATGTTGTTATTGCTACTTCTTCTTAATGGAACGTCTTACCAACATGGGGTTTTCGCCAGAAGTCTCAATATGACATCTGTTTGGTCCTGAATGAAAATGGTACCAATATGACTGCTTTAGTGAACATATTGAAAACCTTTTCACTAATTCTTCTGAATGGATGGTCATACAAACAAGAGGTTTTCACCAAAATTCTAATGGTGTTTAGTTTGTCCTAAATGAAAATGCTGCTGATCTTACATCCAGTTTGGCTGCCAAGTGGCTAATTTAAAAATAGTATTGCTCAAGAATATTAGAGGAAGTTTCAACACTCAGCAGTTAAAAAGAAGAAATTGTCTTGAACTCCTGTAATTCTTTTTGGACAATAGAGCATCAGTCCCATTAAAGGACTCTTGTTTGTCCTATGTCATCCAGATCTGGACTCGTGTATACCCCCTGGGTGCACTTTATCATTAGGGAATAACATTTGTAAAATTGGTTTGCTTTTCTTTAATGTATGTCTCGCCACATTTGTGTTAGTCCTGGCAGTTGACAAAGTAACTAAAGGTGATAAATGTTTAAGATGACAGGATATTTCCATTTAAAACGTTTTTGGTTAGAATGCAAAAAGTCTGTGATTGTTTCTAGTGTGATGTACTTTTGAGGTTGAATCAATAACAAGGGATTAAATTCTTGGGTGGAAAGCTTGTAGAAATACAAAGTTTGACATCTGATCGATGATACATTAGTTTGACAGATAAATAATTTAGAAAAATTTGAATTATGTGCAGCTAAACCATGACTAACACAAGTTAAATGAAATTAAGATCCAGAACAGAAAATTTAATAGAGCGGCTCTTTTTAGTTACGTGCAGATTTTCGGACATTTACTGTATATACTCACTTATAAGTTAAGTCCAGCTGCAGATAACATAGACCCTGATCTGCTGTTGCATAATGAGCTAGCAAATCGGGTTTTGTGTTGTTTGTTCTACTAATTACACCCAACAAATTGCAGATACCCAGATCTGCCAGCACATTATGAGATATCACGTGCCTTTGCAGTTGTTTTGGGATTGTGGGGTTTAATGCCATTTTTCAGCACATGATAAGCTTTATAAGGCAACCAGTATATTTGGCGGAGGAAAAACACAAGGAAGAAAAACATGGAAAAACAACCAAACTGCGTGAAGCTACTATCAAGCATTCTCACATACCTACTTTGGTTGAGCGGAGAGTCAAACTGTTTACAGTTAGACTCAACTTATAAGTGAGTTTATATGGTAAATGTTTTTATGTGTCACTTGATAAATTGTTAAAACATATAAACAGGCAAGTGTCCAAGGGGAAGAAATGATTATGCAGCACAGGTTAGAAAACTAAAAGCAAAAAGTATTATGAACCACTACTGGTACATTATATACTGTTTTTTATTTTTATTTATCCCGTTTTTGTGTGTCCTCCAAATTTGTCATACATTTTCCATTTTCTGCATGATTATTTGAGATTTTACAACTGTGTACACTTTAAAATTTGTAGGTACAATTGGCATTTGGACCAACAAGCAGATCGCAAAGCAGCTGAAATCAGCAAAGAACTGGCCGAAGGTGGTGTTGAGTTTTATGACAAAATTCTGAAAAGAAATGTGTGTATGAGACAGATGCTGGGCCCTGAGTTTGAGAGAAAATACACTGCCCGGGGAAATGAGGTCCTTGGAACTTTTAGAAATCGGCATGTACCATTAATTGATCGGAAGGTCTTTGTAAGTCAAATACTGAAATCAATGGAAGGAGAGGAATTGAAGAAAGAGACTGATGCAAGCAAATCTTAGTGAAATGTTTAATTTTCACTAGGTGAAATAACACAGATGTTAGTTATAATAATGTTCTTGAAAGTAATAAATTAGATAATATTGAAGGAAAAAAAAAACATGTAAGGTATTCTAGTGAAATTGACAATTTCACAAAATAACTGTCACTTAATGAAATATGATACATTTTGGAATCCGTTGATTTTAGCTCTACTGCTCATAGACCGGACAAAATTATGGGATGGTCTGTTGTCTGTTGGTCAACATGTCATTAGCACAAGTTTGTTATCACTGTTCTCCTAAACTAACTGGAGATTACCTTGAAACTATATATACACATTCATCCCATGGTCTCATTGGTCCTAGATGAAAATGGTGCTGCATGGACATCCAGTATGGCTGCTACAGCGACCAACTGGAAAATCTTGTTATTGCTAACCCTCCTGAATCGATGATCATATCAAATTTGGGTTTTCAACAAAAGAACTTGTTATGGTATCTGGTTGGTGCAGATTGAAAATGGTGCTGATCTTTTATCCAATGTAGTCACCACAGTGGCCATCCTGAAAACCTTCTTTCTGATACTCATCCTGATGGACGGTCATATCAACATGGAGTTTTATTTAACTAAGAGACTCCATAAGATGTCTGGCTAGTCCTAAATAAAATAAAAATGGTGCTAATCTAGCATCCAACATGACCACCATGGCAGCCATCTTAAAAATCATGTCATTATTAACATGATCTGCTGATGCAGTATTGATCAATTATCTTCAAAAATTTTCTTTTAATTGTAATTCCAAGCAGTATACCACTTAAGTTCTGCCGAGTCTGTATGCTTATTTTCCACTGAAGGTCACATATGTTCTTTTCCACAGAAGGTAATTATATTTCTGCCAATTCTTTCTACTCAGTTTTCCAATGAACCCTGGCATATTTAAACATTATCAATCTATGCCAAAGTTCCACTATTCAGATATACTTTGTGATGTTGTATGCAAATGAACTTCAAAAAGTTGGGTTTGGTGGAATCAGTACTATACAAGAGTTCCCTGGGGAGCTGACTTCATATACTGCTACTGAAGTTTTAATGTGTCCTCAAAAAAAAATCTTTTCAGGCTGAATTTAGATTCCAGCCATCATTAAGTACTGTAAAATATAGATTATAAATGCAGTCAGGAAAATAAGCATGTACAAAACATGCCTTCATGTATTTTATAGCAAAAATGCACTGCATGTACAAAATAAAAAAACAACAAAAGGTGAAATGTACTCATGTTGAGATAATCATGAAAATGTCTTTTATCATTGTTGGCATAACTACAAAATATGGTATGCATGAAAATAAATGGCTTCACAGTATTTATTTACTTTGTTGCAGTTTTGCTCTTGCTATATTTCCTGTTATAAATATTAGTATGTTGAATCGGCTTAATAAGTCTAAATATTAAAACTACAGTTAGTTGCATTGTGATGTATTCCACTGTTGAAAAACAGAGATTAAAGTTAACCACATGTAACCTCCAATTACAAGGGAACCTTACTTTAAATCACTTCATTTTAGCAAGGTTATGTCAAGGCTGATGAATTTAACTATACTGGCCATAGACCAGTAGAACTTAAGCAGTGGTCTTTTTTCCATTAGCACAAGTTTATCACTACTCCTCCTAAGCTACTGAGAGGATTGACACAAAATTTCAAATGAAATTGGTGCCTCTCAGACATCCAATATGGCCACCATAGCAGCCATCTTGGAAAACCTGTTATTGCTACTGTCAGACCTGCCACTTATCCAGTGTACTCGGGATCATCCTGAATTTTTTTTTAAAACTCAGAAAATTCTGACTTTCTTATTTTTTAACCCAAAATTTCAATTTTTAAAAATGCCAAAAGAAATACATTTGGATTCACAATGGTTGCACCTTTTTCAGAGAGCAAAAGTGATGCAGAAATTCGCAAGGTATGTACTAGTCACACCTTGAAAAGCTATCATGTTTCCATTTTTGTCTTTTATGCTGACATTTAGTGTGTTAACTGAATTATAAGCATAAATGATGAAAATGGAAAAGTTATAGATTTTCATGGTATGACTATAGCACAAGTATTTCATGTTAAGTAAATAGCATAAGATAGCAGAGATGTCAGGTCCTTTTTTAAGTCTTTGTAAATATATGGTTGCAAACACTGATCCTGTTGTTTTTTTTCTCCAAAGCCTGATTTTTACCTTTGGCATCCTGATTTTCATTCCACTCAAGGTGACAGGTCTGTACTATACATGAGCAGGTCAAATGTACATAGGGTTTCCACTAACAGAGTTTTTATGATGTCTAATTGGTCCTAAATGAATGGTGCATCTATGATATTCAGTATGGCCATCTTAAATATGTGTTGCTACTCCTGAATGGATGGTCAAATGGGCATGGGGTGTTTAATAAAATCAAAATCATACTAATCTGACATCAAGTATGGCCAGAATGGCAGTCATCTTGAAAATCTGGTCACTAATTCTCATATTGGATGGTTGTATTGGCTTGGACTTTTCAGTTAAAAAAAAAGACAAACTTCTTATGATGTCTAGTTGGTCCTGAATGAAAATGGTGCCCCTCAGACTTCCTATATTGCCGCCACAGTGGACATGTTAAAACTTTTGCTACGCCTCCTCCTCAACAGATGCTTGCATCTACATGGATGTTTTCACTAAAAGACTTGTGATGTGAGGGCCCCAGGTGGCAGAATGGTTTAAAGCGCTCACCTGCACTGATCACCAGCATCTAACCTCTACCCAAATGGGTTGGAGTCACAGACTTGCCAGCATAGGTACGTGAGAAAGCTGGTAGCTTCCCATAGGTCTGGTTCTTCCTCCACCAGATATACTGGCTACTAAGTATAGCCTATCATTTACTGAAAAATGGCATTAAACTCAAAACAACAACACCAACAACTTATGATGTGTACTTGGTATTATACAAAAATGGTGCCTTCAGTATGGTTGCCAAATAATTTTAGAATTACTTTTCCCCAAGTGACCATATCTACATTGTGGTTTCTTACCAAAAAAAAAAGACTTATTATCATGTCTAGTTGGTACTAATGAAAATGATGCCAATCTGGCCATCTTAAAAATCTTGCTATCCTGTTTAAGGGATGGTCACATCGACATGTGCTTTTCACTTAAAATACTTCTAACTACATGTAGTTTGTCCGACAATGATGCCAATAGGACCTTCCAAAATTTGATAATCTTCTAAAAACTACTACTCCAAAATGGATGGCTAAGATGCTTTTTTTAAATAAAAACTACTACTCCAAAATGGATGGCTATAATGCTTTTTTTTTTAAAAAACTACTACTCCGAAATGGATGGCTATAATGCTTTTTTTAAAATAAAAACTACTCCAAAATGGATGACTATAATGCTTTTTTTGAAATAAAAACTACTACTCCAAAATGGATGGCTATAATGCTTTTTTTAAATTAAAAAAAAGCATATTTCATGTATAATATAGCTTTTCTTATATTTAAATTATGCTGATACCACCTCCAAAATGTCTATCTTGATGGCCATCCTGAAAATCTTGACATGATCACTCTTGAACAAACAGTTGCATGAACATAAGGTTGTCACGAAAACACTAGAGAATTATCTAGCTAGATGACATATGATAGGTACTCAAGTGATCTCCAACTATAGCCATTTCAAAAATCTTGTTATCACTTCTCTGTTGTACGAATGGTGGCAAAGGATTTTGAATAAAAGACTTCTTGCAGTATTTAATTGGCTCTTAATAAAATGGTGCACAAGTGACCACCCACCAATATATCTACTTGGAATAGATTAACCCAGTTTGTGTGTGTGTATATGTATCTATCTATCTATCTATGTATATATATATATATAATGTGTGTGTGTGTGTGTGTGAAAAACAAGACCACTTCATTAATTTCATTTTTTCCTCGCAAAGAAATATTACATTGTCTGAGACAAGTTATTGGGTCCATGATTGCAGCTTATGATCAAAGACAGTGATAAAGAGTTTGTTTTACAATTATCTGAATCTTGTGAACATGTTCACTCATATATAAGAAAAGAGTTACCAAAATAAAAATTTCTCTAGTCTATCAAAGATTGTTTAAATACTCGCCAGTTAAAAAGAAATAATCTTATCTTTGAATCCAGGAAACTCTTTTTGACTAATGGTCTTATATTTGAATCCAGGAAACTCTTGTTGACTAATGGTCTTATACTTGAATCCAGGAAAGTCTTTTTTACTAATGGTCTTATATTTGAATCCAAGAAACTCTTTTTGACTAATGGTCTTATATTTGAATCCAGGAAATTCTTTATGACTAGTAGAATGTCAGTCCCTGCTAGGGATTCGTGTTTGTCTTAGATATCCTTTTTTTCTTTACATTACTCAAAACATCAGCCATGATGACAAAACATGGACAAATAATTCATTTAAGCTTTAAGATACCTATAGCTTACAGCTCATAAATGTTTTCACACAGCAATGATTAATTATCATCTAGCATGGGGTTATCTCCCTCCTGAGGGATAATAAACTGCAGGTAGTCAAATGTTTACCATACATTTGAATGGCATTTTGTTTAATCTTTCCCTGCTTCCCTCTCACTCATCAAATTTTCAATAATTCTTGCTTTGCTGCAGTTTGGTAAATAACATGGTCAGCAGTTATTTTCCCCAACTACCATCATACATGGTCCTAAGTTGTTGATATAGCCAATAATGTATTAAAAGTGCCTTATTAATCCAACCAACCAGATAGCATTATAAAATGGGAACTTGACTTTCTGCAGTCAAATGGCTGGAACTACTTGAACCTGTTCATATAATGCCTTTATTTTTCACACATGTGGCATGTTGACAAGAAGAAACATTTTCATCAAACATGATCATAAGTATATAACACACATTTTACAGACTTTTACCACACTAGATGAGCAATCACTTAAATGAATCTAAATGAAGTTATCTAGTCTACATAAATAAGAAAGAAGCAAAACAAGTAACAAATAACTTGAAACAAATTTTACTGTCACTTATGCTTATCTGACATTGATATCACAGACAAAAAAGTTACCAGAAATACAATAAATTTGAACAATAATTTTTTTAATTGTCGAAAACACTGGGCAAATATTGATATATCATGCACTAAAAAATATGGAAAAATAAATAGGATTATTAAATTTACCAACTTAGTCAACATAGTTGTACTAACTGTTCGATGGACTAGTTTTTTTTTAATCATACTTTTAATTGTGCTCCTTGTTTCCATTATGCCATGGAAGAACTATGCAGTCAAACCTGGTTATTTCATTGTGGGGGGGGGAAGAATTGTCAACATAACTGGGTCCCGAAATATCAGGGCTTATAAAAACCGGTAGCATAATTTATTTTAAATTTGTCCTGACCTTTATTCTTGTCTCTTACTCTTAGGTTTACTGGAACGTGGCCAACAAACAGGTCGTAGTTTTAAGATTAATAATTGCTTTGTTTGTATAGTTTTATTTTAATAACAAGAGTTGTGATTTCATAACTTTTTAGACAGAATTCAGACTCCAGCTGTACATAGTAGACAGTATGAAAAGAACAGTGTTGTTAATTAATTACTCGTGTGAGTACATGTATGTGCACTCTCTGATACAAAGGTATAGTATGTACTCTATTTTCTCTTTTAATTCCGTCAATGTATATTTTGCAGTGAACATATCATAGTTTTAATATTCATCAGTAAATAAAATAACCTTACCTCATGAAGAAAAAAATATGAACTTATCTAAACCTGACCACCCCTATGTAAGCAAAATGGGTTTGCTTGTGTCTTTGTAGGCTGGAAAGAAATACGATACACGTGTGCCTAAAGCTGCCATGAATCTAAAAATACAGATATTATTTAATAGAAATTGATACAATGTAATACGTCACTGTCAAATTCTACCTGCTGAAGATAGAATCAGAATTATAAGAAAAAAACGTTAATAAACATCCCATCTCGCCTATAATGGCTAAATGAAATGATCTTTTTTTTTTCTCATTCAAATGGCTACTGAGATGTACACATGTGCTCTGAATAACTTATATTTATTATTAAGATATTTTAGTTTAAAAAGATCCAGTTCAGTGATTATCAGACACTGAATAAATTCATAATACTGTTAAAAAAATGGTAGTCTCATTTTATGTACTGTATAATCCATTGTCAACCAACACATGTAAACTAAAATAATTAACCACAACATACATTGTCCAGCAGCACATGGCTGTTTAGTTTTTTTTTTTGTTACAGCATTTACATGCTACATGTACTTAAACTGGCCAAGATTTTGGGCTACCTCAGTGCCCAAGACAACAAATGTAAACTTTTTAATGAGGCTACCAAGGGAAAGAGGCTACTCATAGGGAAATGAAAACCTCTCACCAAGTCTTTTATTAATTAAGCATAACTAAAACTTGTACTGTTTTAAACATGCACAAATTCCAGAATAGAATAATGTATATAATTATGATTAACCTGCAGAAAACGAAACTTGCACAACAAAATAAATTTGTTCCAGTCACTGATAACTAGGGAAAAAGCAACGCTCAATCAGATTTCATTGCCTCAATTAGAAACATGTCTTCAATCAATAGCTGATGAGATCATTGACTCCACAGGCATTGCTTTGGAAGAATTTTATAATTATGTACACATGGATGATGAAGCTACAGTGAAATGGCTGAATGTATTAAAAAAATGAAATTGGTTGTGGTAAGTGTCACTGATGCAGAGCATATGTATGAAAACGTGATTTTTAATTGTTTTGTCAAAATAAGCAGGCCCACATGCTACTTAAGACAGAAACTTATGCCTGACATAACAGGTTTTTCGACTTAACAGTGGTCGAGACAAGCAGAAGAAATTAGCACAACAAGGAATGAATTTGGGGGAGACCAGACCAAAATGCTTGACATAAATGAGTTCTCAAGATAACCAAGGGTGAGATAAGTGGGTTTGACTGTATATGCAAAACGTTTTCTAGCCTGGCTAAAGCAACATTTTCCATTACATTTTCCTATTTGATTTACAAAGCAATGAAAAAGGTTTATATGATTGTAGGCAAAGTTTAATCAAGAGAATTTCTATTTAAAATGTATACTAGATTGGTCAAACATGCTAATCATAATCATTATTTTTAGTCCCAAGTAAATCACAGTTCTGCATGAAGCCAGAGGAAAATATTTTCTGCTACTGTAACACATCCCAAAGTCCAGCTATTGTAAATCCATCTTTGAGCTTCTCTATTGCTAATCCAAGTTCTGGAGAGAATACTGGTTCTCTGTCCTTATTCTTGTTTCCATCAGCAAAGTATGCCTGTGAAAATAAGCATAAAAAATACTTTAAAAAAAACATGAATAAAATAATGTTCACAGTTGAGATATTTTGAAAAAATTCCACACCAGTTAAGACAAACTAATCTTAATCAAAACTAATCTTTGATTATCTTACCAAAAAAAATCAAATCAATATTTTGATCATCTTCACAATTAGTTACATGTTAATTGTTAGTTTACCAGGATGTATGAATATTATTACCATTTTGAACCCCACATACCCTGAGCCGAAGATGAGGGGTGTATGACACTCAAGCTAGTCATAACATTCTGTGTTCACCGCAGTCAACTTGACAGGTAATGAATTTATGACCTCATAAACCATACATAAACTTATTTGTTGAAAGAATAACATATAAGAATCTCTTAGCTGCAATCACTGGCCTTGCAGATAATTGTTTACAAATGGTATGCTAGTTGTATCAGTTAGTCCCATTTGGCTGAAAAAAAACTTCTGCTAAATGACTGATGAATTGGCATTAATTAAACATGGTGTTCTTTGGTGGTGGTGGGTTTAATTTAAAATGATAATAAACCATATAATAATTAATTTCTATAATGAAATTATTTCATATATTCAGATCATAAATTATATATCTAATTTAAAATCTTGAAGTGTCTGCCACCTTTGTTAAACCTGTTGTGCACTGCCAGTCATCCTGTGAATTACTTGCACCCCACCTTAAGTCATATGATCTAGCTGTGACCTTGCTGGAGTTCTTACACCCTGCTAGAAGGGTTTTAACAGAGATACTTGATTGTAGATCCTGATAATTAACCAATCTTATTCCAAGAAGTTTTATTTAGAAGGCAAGAATAAAATTATATTTATATATTTATATATAGATTAAGACAAACTAATCTAAATCAAAACCAACAGAAACATGGAATTTACTCGCAAATTTTCATAAGCTGTATTTCTACTGCAATACAGACAGTTGTAAGTTGTATGTGCTTTAAGCATAACATACTGTAAGTGTGCTCATTTAAGTGGCAGTTTTATCACAACACTTTTGTGAATACCAGATGTGCAATTAAGTCTGACACTGACATCATGCACATCAGAAAAGTCACAGGGTTAGGGAGTTCACTAATTTATGACTGTTCTAAATATATAGGGTCTAATAACAATGGTCATTGGAAATGAAATTTATGATGTGCATTGAGTAATTTCCATCCTCAGCATGCCTTTGTGAAAGAAAGAAATTATTCAACACATCTGATACTTTCACTTGAAATGAGAATAAAAATGTAAGAGTTTATCACAAAATGTACATATTTGTCTCTTTCAGTCCACATACATTACCTTGATTGAAGCTAAAAATTAGACATGAAGCTATGTCATTAATTTATTATTTTGTTATGATGTGGTATACTTAGACTGCCGGTATAAGGCAATAATTAACTAGTAAATATATTGAAAGTAGGCTATAATTAGTAAACATACAAAGTAGGAAAAATTAATTCATAAATATACTGAAAATAGGCAATAATTAACTAGTATATATACTGAAAGTAAGCAATAATTCATAAATATACTGAAAGCAGGCAATAATTAACTAGCAAATATACTGAAAGTATTAAATGGGTTGTAACATTATATAAATAGTGTTGTGTGATAAAGTGCAAGATTTCAAATGTGATAAATTTTAGGTGCCCCAAATTTTGACAGTACAGCTGATGCAGGTATGAACTGTTGGTAGGTTATGTTAAGTAACTGGTGTACAAACCGCAAAGGCATCAGACTGGCCTTCTATTTCAATCTCTACATCATCCTGAACTTTCTCTATTGTCAACTCATTCAATCCTTGAGGCTATGAAAAGAAGAATAATTAATAATTCATTAAATATACTTTAACATATACTTCAGTGTGAAATAATGTTCATATTTGTATAATTCTCATATTGTTACATGAAAAATAGATCCTTATATTTTCAAATGTTAAAATATAAGATTTCCCATCATGCCATGCAATGCTTGATTGTGTGTGCCTACAAAAGTTGTACCTGCAGCAACAAAAATGAGGACTTTGTGAGGTAGAACATATAAATAGAAATATTATATTTCAGACATGGAAATGAATTTCACTTAAGAAATTGGACTTGATACCATTCATGTCTCAATGAAGTTATTAACTTTTACTTCCTTGATAAATCTTCAGTGATGCATTGCTGAATTGGACTTGCTTTGTGGTCAGATAGTTTACATAATGTCACAAATGTCATTTATTGTGATAGATTAAGTCATCACAATCTTGCCACTCTCTTAAGTCACTGACATAATATATGATCAGCCTACAAAAGTTAGGCTTATTTACAAAATGGGGATGGAGTGTTGTGCTGAAGAGTGAGTTAAAATATCGTGTTTTTGTACCAAACAATAAAATACATTTGTATTAACACAGGAATTCATTCAGTTCTTCAAAAAAGGTTCTACGCATAAAACTATAACATAGTACTGAATATTAATCTCTATCAAGATGATGAGAAGACAATTAAGTACAAGCAAACTTTCAAGATTATATCATACAGTATACCTTAATGCCCTAACCTTTTGCCATATATGATGGCCTGTGATAAATGCAATCTCATTTTTAATTTATATGTAAATAAGCACATGTGTGTTTTACTGAATCTATGTAATTCTGGATAAATGGGATTGCCAAACAAATCTTTAAATATCAGGCAGATCGCTGATATTCCACTATCATTCAGAACATAAACTATTGTCCAGTTGAGATTTTGTAAACCAAATTTATAATATAAACAGTCATCTAACTTTAATTAAAGTATTTACCTGGGTCTAGTCCACCTGAGAAATAGCTGAAATAGTGATGTGCTTGCAAAGTGCATGGTTAATATATATTAACAAGTCCAACCTAAACAACTCTACACTGTATGATGTGAACACACATATATGCTTATCATGAATTATGTTCGATCCAAGCACATGAATGCAAGCACAGAAACACCTACCTGATGAGTGAATAAGAAACATTATTGTTACACTAATAGTGGCAGGTAACTTTAGTTCATAGCACAGTTACATATTTTTCGAGCCGAGAATGACTGTGCAAATATTCCAACAGGAGGTCAAACCAATCCTACAAATGAATATTCATCTAAAAAGTTCATACCTGTAGTATCTCACAGTGTGAGAAACAAAATCTCACCGAATTTTTGGCTTTCTCACAATCCTACTCCCTGAAATCTATTTTTTTTTTTTTAAAAATTATTTCTTATTTTAAAAGGTTTCTTACATTTTCCAGTATTCTGACTGAAAGAAAAGTTTATAATTGTTACCCTTTCCTCTTCCTCAAATTCCACCCCAAATATTGGACAAGTACTGTAAACTCTAAACAAACTCTGAATTTCCTTGGCTGTGGCTTGGAGCTTCTCATGGGGGTCAATTCGAAATCCCAGCACATAACCTCCACTCTGAAAAGAAAAGAAAAACATTTTGGGTGGAATATCATTAACATACAATTTTCTTTCAAGTAACATTTCCTTTTAAAAATTTTACTATGTTATTACACAAGCTTTAGGTTTTTCAGGCAACAATGAGGAAAAAATTGGACAAGATATTTTTAAATATTGTAATATTGTTTTCATCACATGAAATCATCAATGTGATACTGCTTTAATCCATAACACACACACATACACACACATAACTAGTGAAAATATCAAGTCATATCATAAAAGATGTTATGATGAAATATAATGCAAAGGCATAGTAGAGCATTCAACTACACAATAAGTCTATTTTTTTATCTAATTTTATAGTTTTATTTTTTAAAAAAGTTAAGATTTTTTTTAACAGAATATTAGTGTATACATTGAGTTGAATGATATAAATGTTGGGCTGACCTAAGACAGCAAATGGTAGATATTATTCAACTTGCTACATCCATTTAGTTTGAAATGAAATCTTGTAAAATACTATGTTTTAAAATGTATAGTGAAAAATACCAGTGTCTAACCATGTTGGCCAAGAGTCAAGGAAGCTTAATAATCCAGATACATTACAACAAGTCCTGAGACAAAGCCATAATAATCAGTGCTGCCTTTTAAATTTAGTGTACAGAGTTGAAGTGATATCTCATTAAGGACTAGTTAAACTTGGTCGTTTGTCAGCTTGGATGGTAAGCTGCAAAAAGAAACATGGTAGTCATAATGATTTTAATCCACAGTTATATTCTGTCCATTCTGCATCTTTTATTTTCTTCTACTTCATCACATTATTCATTTTCTTCTAATTTAATATTACACTACTGTATAGGGGGTGGAGTTCCAATCATACCAAGACACTGTTACATACATATTTGCTACCACTGTGTAAAAAATGGGCTTATCATCAAGCATGGGCTGCTTATCATCAAGCATTGGCTGCTTATCATCAAGTAGGGGCTAATCATTAAAGATGGGCTTATCATCAAGCATTGGCTTATCATCCAGTATGGGTTGCTAATCATCAAACATGGCTTATACTCAAACATGGGCTTATCATCAAGCATGGGCTTATCACTGGATAAATACAGTACATTACTGCTGTTAAACTCCAATCATCAACCTATATGTGAATTTGCTATCACAATTTTTCCTTTAACCTTGAACTACATTGGGATACAAAATAATTATATCTAAATATAACAGAAGAAATGCAACAGTCAAAAGTAATCACCATGATTTCCATATACAGTTATCTTTCATCCGTAAAGATCACCAATTTGTTTGTTGTTTATTGTTGTTGTTGATCCCATTACATACCTGTTGTGTGCTTTCAACTACAAGAGCAAGACCAAACTTTGACTCTCTAACTTTCACAGATTTCTGAAATAAAAATAAATCAAAAAGTATTCTCCAACATTATGAATATCAAAATGTTTTATATCCATGGTTCTGAAATAATGACTTGAACACATAAAGTCACAGGGAACTGGAAAATGTACCTGCTATCAGACTTTCTAAACCTGGCATTTTCAAAGAGCAAAATGAGTTCAAAGCAAAAAAACTTGTGAAAACAGTTCAAGCATTTACCTCGTGCTGCTAGAACTGAGATATATCATAATCCAAATAGTAAACCAGCTGAATAGCACGTTGTATAAAAATTCTTGTCAACTTCCAATCTGATTAAAATCAGATTTCTGCTGTTATACATGAAGATCTGACAGCGACTGCTTAGGAGTCGTGTTCTGGTAACCTATGCTGTTACCATAATCGCTAATTTTATCAACCAATAAGATGAAGTCTTATATCTTTGCATTTGTAAACAGAGCACTGTTGATAAAGAGCATGAATGCATACCGAATGATTTGTTTCACTTTCAGATTTTTGAAAGCTGCATTTCCACTGGCTAATTCAGAGGTCACCAGAACGTGACCATTAAGCAGTTGTCATCAGATCTTCACATAGGACAGCTGAGATCTGATTTTAATCAGATTGGTCAACTTCAGGCTAACCAAATAATGTTGACAAGTTTTGTTACTATCTAGCATACAATATGTGGATTTGTTTTTTGATAATCCCAGCTTAAAATACCAATAATGGTGAGCGCAGGTCAAATATTATTGCAGATGTGATAATATTTTTTCTAAATGCAATACGTGTTTGGAATTTGATTTTGATATATTATCTCTACATCAAAACCATGACTAACCAGAATTAATGAAAATCAAGAATGAAAAATAATGCCAACCTGTTAATTTTATATTTGCAATGATCTGCAAATTTATCTTGGTAAAAATATAATTCTGCTTGAAAGGACAGGATATTATCATGAAAATTGATTTGTCATTGAATTTGTTTTTTATCTCATTGAGATGGAATCAAAAAACCAATACTAAAACTGATTTAATAAATTTAGCAAGTTTTATTGATAACGCAAATACAGAACTACAAAACTCACCATCTGAAGATACGGTATGCTGACATTGAAAGATTCGTTAATATTAGCATGCCAAACTAGGCGGACATTGGTGATATAAAAGGTTCCCAGATTACCCTGAAACAGGAATTTATATCGTAAATAATTTAGTGTCATTCAATTGTCTCAAATATTAAAATATGCTACATCTCTGCCACAATATTTTTATGGCAATTATCAACTTCATAGCTAATGATGAGGATGATCCCTTTTGGCTTGTTAAGGGAGGTAACTGTTCACATTAGATTAAGTATCTGGATAAAATGAAACATAGAAATGTGCCTATAAAAAAATGCATCTCCCCTGCTAAAATGATGCAAATGAAGGGCAAAGTTCAAAGTCAAACTGGGCCCATAATGTCAAAAAATCTTGCTGAAAAATCAAATACAACCAAAGTTTTGTTAATGTAAAGACTCATACCAAATTTGGTTTTAATTCAGCTTTGACTGTGTGAGGAATAAAATATTTAACTGTTGTAATTATACTGCTAAAATCTAACATATCAAAATGTACTGTTCATTCTACTGATTGTTTACCACTGTATCAGATTCAACTCCTGTCCCACTATCCAAATCACTTCCTTGTCATGTTAAGTTACTTATTTTTGTTAAAACCAGACGAAAAAGAAAATATACAAAATTTTATTCATATTTTAATACTGGGATTCTGAATTACCTGGTCACTTGATAGATTCCAGACTCCATTGACTTTATTGTAGACCTGTTCCTGAGGCAGAAGACGGAGTGTTTTATTTTGAATCAAGGCACCTCTAAGCTTCAAATCTCGATACAGCTTGGATGTTTCATAAGCTCTGGATACAAAATAAAAGGATGTATAGAACATTGAACGCAATACTATTATGCTCCAGAAAGTTTTCCAAATTGGTTCTGTAATGGCCATATGTAATAACTGACCTCTGATGGAATTTTTAACCATGTAATTATAAACTTCGCACCTATTACATGATAATTTTGTCACTAGTGAACAACAACATAATAAACTCTATGACAAGACCCTGGACAAAAAGAATGCACTGTTTGAACTAATAAGAAGTCATATCAGTATATTAAAACTCAAGCACTTGTTATATGAAACTATTTTTACCACCTTAAAAACTTTTGGTTATGTCATGATTTCATGTAAGCACACGTCACTTAACTGTATAACAATTATATAAATATCCATGGTACGTACATGTAATTCTCCAGAAATCTGATTGAAAGAAGCCCAGGGTCTGAAGAAACAAGAAGTGTTTCAGTATGATCTCCAATCTTATTATTAACATCCGAATGCATGACAAAAGAATTTGTATCCCAAATTAACGATCCATTTGGACCAGATCACATGATGTCAGTAATAATAATAATAATAACAAAACAACAAAAAACAATTTTAGTTTAAGGTTAGATGTTGGCAAGGACCATTGCGAGAAGGTATTGTATGATCTCACAAACTATGCATCTGGGAACTGCTTACAGGTAAAATATGATGGCAACCCATATAGAAAATAATGTCAATCCAGAATTTTAATTGTCAAGTGGCCAAAATAAATATTTGCCAATTAAAAAATAGCTATAAACTAAATGATCGAAGTTCTATAAAGTGCTAGCAGAGCAAGAGTAATTTACTGCTGCAAAGCTCAAATGCTAGATTACATGTAAACATGTATGGGGAAAGGGAAAACCCCACATCCATGACTAGAATTACTGCCAAATATTCATGTACCTGAAGATAATCATGTTGTGTGTGTTATGTTCATGATGTTAATAACAGTATTAACACTATCAGCAATCTATCAAGAATATTTTGATGGACTAAAAACTTTTCCCTCTGATGTGCACTTCCATGCCAATATACAGGCATCTATTTTCGTAATGTGTAAGTTGTTATTTAGGGGGTTTTTTTCAATCAGTATAACAGCTATGAAAGTTAAAATTCTGGTTTAATATAACTCTTCAAAGATTCTATTGATCTATTCCAACTATCTGGACCAACATTTCACAATTTCCATTCTATCTGCCTTCCACTCTGACATTTTATACTGGGTGTCTATTAAATATTTAAAATCTTTTTCTTAGTTTACTATAAACACAAGCTTAAGAAAAGCATTATTTGCAGATAGTTCACATTATACCATGTCTTCACATTGTGCCACAAAAATCTGTCTAACTATTGCTTCACTGTTGATATACCAGACTTTGTGCTTGACTGCAAATATATAAATTGATATACCACAGATTTTGTGCCTGTCTGCTTATATCGACCTTTCCTGTAGAGTGCTTATATAGTTATCTCCTCCTAGCCTATAGGTCTCAGCAATAGCATCGGCCATTAAGGTGCTGACAAAGCCTGGTTACCGAGCATGCAAACTTTGTACTTTTGACTAGTTATGATAAAAGATCTGTTAACCTTACGCTTATTTCAAATTACTTAATAATTCATCTCATGTAACTAACACAACCAATATGATCAGAGTGTCATTTAAAAGCAGATTCGTAATGCACAAATTGATTAATTTTATGTATTAGTCTTTGTCCTCTATTGAGAGACCACCTCCCTGGAGATAATTTAATTGTAATAACTTAGAGCTATAAAGAGTTTCACGTTTTGCTGTGTGCATCTAAAGGGAATAAATTAATTTAAATATTTACGGTGTGATATTGTTAATAGATGTCTCAAAACAAATAACATAAAATGTGATGGATAAATCAATAAAATATAACATTGTTTTATTACATGGGTCTACTAGATTGTCTACATGTAATATCTGCACTATAAACAATTTACTTTTATCGGCTTCATTCTTTCTTCCATTCACTTTTTCCTCAGTAATCATAATTACAGACATACTGATACACGCTGAATATTCTAACTGATACAAATATTACACACTGAAATAACAATTATATAATTAAGTATGACACAATGCAGTGGTTTTGACAATAATCTGGCAATCAATAGTTTTGGTTTGCTTCTTAGAGAAGGCGTGTTTTACAGGAAGGGGTGATGTTGATAAGAATTTTTCAACTGGCAGCATGGTTTGTTTCTTTAATTACTGAATAAACAAGGTTGCAGGATATGCATGATACGAGCAAATATCTTGTCTCTCGTTATCAAATTATATTGTACGCAGGAAGTGTTGGTTTCGGACAAGAATTTAGCAGGTAAAAAGGTATTATTGTACGAGTACTAGATTTGATAGGACCAATAAATCATGGTCCTAATTCATGCAGTAAGAAGACTTAAAAAATTACATAAGTCATATTGTCACTTCTTGACCTTCTCTTTTTCATAACTCCAATAAAAATAACTGTGACAATTTTATCTCTGACTTTTTATCTCACACCTGTTTCATAACTGTAAAAATCAGAATTGTGACCTTCAGTCCTACAATCAGGTATCTAAGTCACTATCTTCTCTCTCCCACTCATTGCACCAAGATGCTAGTAGGGCAGTAATTCGGTGGGGAGGGGGGAGGTCATTTTAAAATACTTTCAAGTGTTCATTTGTTAGGTCAGTTTAAGGTGTTATATGTGCTTTATTTGAAAGACCATAACTGACTGATGATTGTAATATCTGCAGCATTCAGCATTTCATCATTTTTATCCAAAAGCAGCTCTTATGATTGTTCAGTGATTTGATTGTTTTTTAAAGCAATTGATCATGTCTGAAATTTAAGGACCAGACTCAATCTGGTCCACTAAAATTGGAATAACTGGGAAGAAGACTTAATTGGCATTGCCCAGGGATTATATTTTATTAACTTTCTGATCATGCTAATCATTTGTAATTTGGAATTACTTTTATCGGTTTTACTATAAAACATCACTTATCTACACACATAAACTTTTCTGTTTACATAACTACTTGAGATACTCGCTGGTATTCAGATAATCGTCTCTAAGGCAAACCACAGAGGTGAATCAGTACCTTAATGGTGGACGGTCATGTGATACAAATATGGCCACGCCCATGGAAACAAAAACAGAAAGGTCTATACCAACTGAGATAATAGATTTTGTGACCATCTGTATATATACCAGTTGAGATACCGGAGTTGTGCCTGTCTGCATACATACCAGATGATATATCAAATTTGACACCTGTCTGCAAATATACCTGTTGATACACCAGATTATTGCCTGTCAGCATGCATATCAACTGAGCTAACAGATTTTGTGCCTGTCTGCATACATACCAGTTGATATAACAGATTTTGTGCCTGTCTGCATACATCACAGTTGATAAAACAGACTTTGTGCCTGTCTGCATACATTGCAGTTGATATAACAAATTTTGTGCATGTCTGTCTTTTGATATAACAGCAGTTCCATGCAAGAGAAAATTCTGCCTGAGAGAAAAGAATTTCTGTGCTGTATGGGTAACAACACAGGAAGGCCCAACTTAACATGTTATTCCTTTTAGAATATTTTAACATGGTAAATATAAACAAGGACTATGACAGCTTCACATAGAATTTTTTTAATGCTGTGTTTTTCATTAATTGAGTTAAAACCATAAACTGCCATCAGAAAATGCACTTATCCCATAACACTGGGTTCTTAATAATCATTATGATTAACAAAACTAGGTCTGTTTACCCTCTATATCAGATGTGGGCAAAATACAGACCATGGGCCACATCCAGCCTGTGACCTGGCTTTCTCAATTAATATATATCATAGGGTGTGGCATTAAAAATCACTTATCCATCACATGCCCTGAAGGAAGTTATTCATGCCAGCTCTATATAGACCCTCAAAATCTATGCACAGTTATCTTCCATTGTGAATTCTTCTGTGTGTGAAACTATTCATGCATGATTTCCTTGCAGTATGCAACTTCTTCTGCTAGCTCTTGTCCAGGCCCCAAGATTACAAAATGTCAGATTTAACTCAAAATTCTAATGTCTGATAGGCTAGTGTGAAATCAATGACCAATCAGAATGGTTAAAAATCACTGACCGTTCAGAATGGCAAATGTTAAATCATTAACCAATCAAAATGGCTAATGTTAAATCAAAGACCAATCAAAATGGCTAATGTTAAATTACTGACCGATCATACTTCAGAATTTTTAGTTAAGTTGGAATCTGAGTGTTAGAAAGTTTTTTATCTTAGAACCTGGCTCCAGTGTCACTAAAATTCTCAAAATCTCTTTTCAAGTTTAGATTTTTAAATTAAACTTAAGACAGTAGCAATATTTATGTCAGAGGCTGATGTAGTGGAAAGGATGTAAAATCACTTCTAAGTTTTAAAATTTAACAAAATAGTTTTAATGACAACTATTTTATTCTTGAAGAAAAAAGTCCACGAATTCCTCAAATTTCAAGATATCCTCAAAATTTCCTCAAAGATCAGGCAAGACTCCTTTAGTGAAAATTCAAGATTTTATTGCAGTAGTTTAATCCCTGCTGAATGTTCTGTACAAAAATCTTTATTATAAACCAACTTGAGGAAAACATTTTGAGATGTTTACTGAAATTGGGGCCATGTCACCAGAAAACAACTGGTCTCGTGAAGCTGTTGATTGAATATCATGAGTTAACCACACTATGCTTGTCTTAGTAAGGAAAGCCTGTATACCAGTAAGTGCCGACCTGTGACTATACCGGTAAGTGCCTACCTGTGACTGTATACTGGTAAGTGCCTACCTGTGACTGTATACCGGTAAGTGCCTACCTGTGACTGTATACAGGTAAGTGCCTACTGGTGACTGTCTACCAGTAAGTGCCTACCTGTGAATGTATACCAGGAAAGTGCCTACCTGTGAACTGATATAACTGTTGTGAAGAGTCTAGGGGAACCTGGGATCTAGAAAGACATAAAACAAAAAGGCACATGAGTGCAGAAAGGGATGTTGCAGATGTACATGACTGATTTTGGAAAACCTTCTGATTCATTTGTTTTCAACAACCATGTTAGGGTCTCCATTTTTTAAAACTAAAAGGAACAAAGATTCATACTGGGCAAGTAACAGGTTTTTATGTTTCTGTCAATAATAAAATAGTAGACACTCAGTTATTCAGACATGTATTATCTGAATACCCAGTATTATCCAAACTATTTATCTGCTCCCATCTAAATTTGTTCTTTGTTTATACTTCTTTTGTGTCTATTATCTGAACATCAATTTTTTGAGTACACCACCTCAATTAAAGTAATTTAGTTGTCTGAAATCCTATAATTCTATTAAAATGGTGATGCATTATCCAAAGTGTGAAAACCGTCATGTTTGTTTTCTTGAATCATGACACCTGTCGATCTGAACTTTGTGTACATGTATTAATTAATCGAGAGCAGGTTATATTTATTGTTTGTCGCTAATCCAATAACTGACTTGCCTTCTGATAACCCAGTTATTAATTTCATTAATGGCAGTAATTTTACATAAAGAAGGTTTGATAAAAAAGTCAGGAAATTGTATAAACCCTTTGAAAGCTACATTTGACTATACATGAAATTTTCAAGGAATTCACTTAGCTTACTGCACTGTATCTTAATCACCAAGCCATGGAAACTGGAAGAGGTACAAACTGGAAGAGGCAGACAATGAAATGGCTTCCTACTAGATAGCAGTAAGGATGCAGACTACAAGATTAACTAAATTTGTAGTATGTTTTATTTCAGTGGAATGTATATCAATGAAAAGTATAGATTTCATTAAAATTTCCATAAATAGTGTACAATTCTTCATTTTGTTGTGCCCGCCATGGCTGAAGCTCTATACAGCATCCATCCACTCATCCACATATTAAATAAACCCAAATGTTCAAATGTTTATGTTGTCCGTTTTTCAAACACAGTTGGCCAGAGAGTCATGTCACTTGTTATGTGGATACATCTTGATGCATACAAGACTATTTTACCAAAAGCTTACAGGCTTGACATGCAGGGTGTGGCCATCTTCTTGTTTCAAAATAAGTAAAGCAGTGTCCTTGAATTTCTTTGTGTGCACAGAAGTTCTGTCAATAATGCTATGGAAATTATAGCATATACATTGATCTATATTGAATCTCACACTCTACAGAAGACGGTAACAAGCACATTGTTCATGGCATTGTGCCAATGATAACAACAGTTTGTAGCATAATCTACCATGTACAGATGATGCATAAAACAATCTCCTGTTTCTTCGAATACATAAAGGATTGTATTTCATTATAGCATATGAACAAGGACAAAAGCAAATCAGCAAATTATAATTATAGGTTACTGCATCTGTATGGGGAAAATATGAACGAGTTTTTTGGATGGATATACTGCACGACCTTGGGAGTGCAGTATATCCATCCAACAAAACAAGTTCATATTTTCCCATACAAATGCAGTAACCTTTTTATTATATGCTCATTTTCTTATTCTACCCAAGGCTTAATTATATAAACAAAAATACACTACAGGAAACAAAGTAACTGAATTTATGCTGTATTCCAAACTAAATACACAAGCGCAGATTCGTCATTACACAACAACAGCATTATTAATGTGCATATAACTCTGCCCAGATCAATTTGAACTTAGTCGCACGCTAGACATAACTTTCAAAAGAAAATGGTGTTTTGGTCTACTTAAAATTTAAATGTGGAGTCATATTGTGAATGAATGCGCACTGCAACAACTTTTCAATTTGATCTGGAATTAATAGATTTTGGTATTTTTGTTGATTCGACAAAATTTCGTGATTATGGACTGGATTTATCTACATGAAGTACATCGGATATCAGCAGTGTCTGTGCCAATTCTACATGAAATACAGCAGACTGAAGCAGCGAGGGAGAAGCATGTTGACATCTGCAAGTGTGTTTCTGTTCTGTCACTGAATATTTGAAATCATAATGTGGGAAAAATATGAAGTCTTTCAATTGCAATTATCGAAAAGACGCTATGGAATTTAATGTTTATTTCATTTTGAGTGCAGTAAGGAGGATATAACTGCACTTAGAATATAGTTGAAATTAAAGTACAATTTCGAAATGTGTAATCAAGCTTGAGAACCCATGACGTGGCTCATGTAATCTGGATTTGCAGAACTAAGAAAGTACATTTTGAGGAAATTCAGGATGTAAAACTGTAAGTATATTTTTTGCCATTCTTATTACCAGCTAAAGAAGACAGTTTATGCCTTGTCACTTGCATGTTATTTGTAAGGACCCTGTCTGGCATCTATAGCTAGCCTAAATCTGAAACATTGTATCAAAAAATTTAATGCAGAATGTGCCAAAGCAGCTGGTTAGTGGCAGTCCATGAAACATCTCCTTTAGTTCATTCAGAAACAAATTTAATCAACCGAAATGTAAAGCATCTACTACGAGAGTGTACATGATTTGTTTACAAAGTAGTTCCTAATACACTATTGGGCACATGTGAGTTCAATATGAAGTTGCGTGCAAGTGCAGTATCGTAAAATACTGAACGATTCTGACAATGTAAAGTTAACTGAGAAAAAAATGAGCATATAATAATATTTGTTCCACAGATGCTTTTTTTCTATATTACTTAAAGTATGTGGCCTAGGTGGCAGAGTAATCTAATGCACTTGCCTTTACCGATCACTGCCATCTCACCTCTTTCCATGTGGGTTCAAAGGACTCAACATGGTACTGAACAAGTATCAAATTCATGGCACACTAGTTATAAATTTTACATAGAAAAATAACAAATAGTACTGCAGATTGTCCACTGGGGAAAACAGCAGTTTTACTTTTACACACTAAAGGATTAAGGTCATATTTATCAAATTAACACTAAACTACATCTATCAAGTGCAAGGTTAAGTGCCCATCCTAGGATGGGAAAATAATTTTATTTTAAATTAAAGACTTGGGATGAGTGAGTTTAATAGAAGGTTTGAACCTAAAAATGCATATGTTGGTAAGATGGTTATTTTCATGTCTCTATCGTTTATAACTGGCAGATATTTATTTTATTTTTGGACAGCAATACAAGTCAGTTACCTTAGTGTTTAAACCATGAAACTGGCATGGGTAAGAGGGAATTTTGTCTTGCAGCTAAATAGTTTGATGTTGAATAGCCTTGTACTCCATAATATTATCACTATTACAGTACCAGTGGAAAAAGTTATGGTTGCAAACATCAAAGCAAAGTGAAACTTAGTTTTGACATTATTCCAATTATTTTAAAAGCATTATTTCTGAAACGTCTATATTGTATATTTATTACATCGATAGATTAGTAGAAGAAAAAATGTTGGTATCCCAAGACTTGTAATACATGAAACAATTGCTATAATATTTGTATTTGTCTATCTAAAAAGAGATTGTGTACTATATGAATGTGTTCATGTGTGCTTCCATGTGTATGCCTATCATTTTTTCCTACACTACATTTATTGTCCCTAGATTATCTGAAATTGTACAGTGACCTAGGGATGGTTCCCCAACCCACTACAGGGACAATAAAAAAAAAAAATACAAAATAAATAAACATAAAAATAAATAAATAACTAGTTTAAGGAAAGACAGACACACGAACACAGCAATATGTATATTCCCATATATTACAACCAGGGGGATAAAAAACCAAAATGATGGAGTCATCTACATCCCCCATCTTGCCAAAATCTTTTCTGGAGCCAGAATAGTTTGCTGAAGATTTCATAATTATACTGAAAGTTTGTGTCTAAAAAGTACATGAAGAAGTGAGGGGCATCATGAATTTTGCTTCTGATATGGTGTGAATGGTAGATGGATAATTAAAAGGGAAACGGACAAATATGTACCCCACAAAACATAACTATGAATTGTGAACAGCAAAATGTGAAATAAATGTACAACATTAGTCTATTAAGTGTACCAAATTTTATAAAGATATCTTGAACAGCTTGGGGGTTTTGCAATAGAAATCAAAGAATGGATAATTTATAGATAGATGACCAAATTGATAAAACACTAGTCTAACATGTGCATTAAGATACAGATTCATTTTGAATGGTTTTGCAGTTTTGAACTTATGCTCTGGAAAGAAAAGTGAATGATAGATGGATGTATTAATAGAAGGAAGAAACATCAGAAATATTGAAATCAACAAATTAGGAATAGCAGAAGGTAAATTTATACCAAATTCCTATATATGTCCTAAATTTCATAGAGATATCTGAATGCCTTTGGAGTTTTGGAAACAAAAATGTGAATAAGATGAAGCGCTGCATTTTGTGTCAGGGTGAGTTATCATCCAAGAAGACAAATTACATTTCTCACATTCCACACCTTGAAAGCTGTTAATTTGATTGGTGAATCAAAAGGTCAAGAGAACATGACATTGTATTAGTGCCTCTCATCTTATTACTAATAAATAGATCTTGATTTTAATCAGACTGGACCAAAGTGATAAATAATAAATTGCTGAGAAGAATAGCTATAGAAAATCAAACTCACACTGTTTTCTATACAGAAAAAACTGTTATGAGCGACCTCTGCTATGAGCGACCACCTGTCATTTCCGACCACAATCGTAATGCACAGACTGATTTTATTATATGAATGCTCTGTCGTGAGCAACCACCTGCTGAATGCGACCAGCAACTGCAATGTCTTGGCAAAATATGCATTTCGACACTGCTATGAATAGCCGCATCGCAAAAACAAGGATAAACTCCACTAACCTTTATTTAATCCCTGTAACAATGACCACTCACACAGTTCTAAAAAATATATATATATAAAAAATAGACTGGCTACCGATATCTGAAATTTTGTAGGTATGCTTATAGTACTTTCTAGTTTCTGTTGTAAACCAGACTAAAGTACATGTAGATTACTCCCTAGTCTGGTTCCCTGCTTTGTATGCTCGATGTGTTGTTCTCCACTATTCATATAAGGGAGAGCAACGCGGGGAGCATACGAAGCAGGGAACCAGACTAATTATTCCTGCACTTAGCCTGCTTCCCGGCCATGTCGTAGATCACATGTAGGACCCAGCATCTCTATGAATAACCGTATAACAAGAACATAGATAGACACCACTGACATATATGTAATCAACTGTTACAACGATCGCTTGATTAGTAATAATTGTTCTGATCAAAAACAAACATAAAAGGAATTTTTTAAAAAAAGGGATTGTGACTACCAGTGATAGATGTTACAGTCTGTAAACCAGGCTAATGTACATGTCACGAATTGCCATTGGAGTGCCTAAATTGACATAGTGGTTGCGTATATTATTTGTCTTTAGAATTAATCCATATTGCCTGGGGGTGAATAAGGTCATTGTCTATTAAACCAGCGAGAATCGTTTGCGGGATTGAATTGATAGTGTTCAAGACTTGTGATGTTTCTTGTTTTGTACCCCGATGTTAAGTGATTATATCCCAATCACAAAGGTGTCGTTTATTCAAATTGGAACAACTGGGTTACACAATTTGTTTGTAGAGTTAATCCCTGTATGTCTTCTTTGAATGAAGCCATTGACTTTTGTCTCAGAGTAAATGGTTCTGTTTCTGGATGAAATAATTGTTTCTTTTTATTTCATTAATTGTTAGAAATGCTATGCACATGTATAGATTTTTCATATTTTCTCTAAGCCCAGTCAAAACCATCTTTACGTTCAATATTGCACTGAACACTAATAATATTAACACCTAGAAACTTAATAACAATGGACAAACCTCCAACTAAAGAGAGGCAAATTTTAAGGCTGGAGAAAATAATTATTGTAACAAAAAGAAGTGAAAAAGAGCTGACCACTCGCAAAAATGTGGTTTAAACATTGGTGAAACAAATTTTGGATGTTGTAAAGGAAATGGAGTACATCAGAAATGATTTCCTATCCTAAAATATGTGATCTTCAAATGTAAATATGATTTCATGTTTAATGATAGAAGTATATCTTTATTGCCATATAATTTTGTTTTTAGATAAATGCACACAATATTTTAGCAAGAACTATTAATAAAGAATATAACATATGTACTATGATTGTTGTTATTCTACTTTAAATTGTTCTGAAACTGGACTTTGGAAACTGGTCTTTTTGTATAAACCTGCTATGAGAGACCACCTGTCTTGAGAGTCTGCTTTTTGTTGGCAAAAGGGATGGTCTCTCATAACAGGTTTTACTGTACTTTAAAGGCAAATAATAGTAAAATTGCTTGAAATCAATTATAAAAGATTTCAAATTCTTTATTAAAAAAGATCAATGTACTTATGATCGGTGTTGCCCCACATAAGAAGGAATGCATTCAATTTATTATACTGATCCAATTAAATCTTATTCTGCTTATGACTGATAACAGAAAATGCTGTACTGTTGTTTCTATGTGTCATCTCAAAGACAGCAAAAAAATCCCATAAATTGGTTCTTACCAAATTGGTGAAGATGAATTCAAATCTTGTATTATTGCACTTTGTCAGAACATATAAAGCTTCTGTGTTTCCTCTTAATTTCTGGAAAATAAGAAATAGTCAGTTAGAAATATTCAGATGAGTTCCATCTTTTTACATTTAAGAAATGTATTTGATTTTGAAAAAGGACATATAATTACAATTAATATCCTTTATTTTCCAAAGCTGAAAAAAATTTCTCCCATAAACCTTTATGAAAATGTTTGCTGTGAAACATGGAAAAAAAATTATCTGCAAAGGTCTTAACAATCTTTCAAACAATATTTTAGAAAAAATTAGACAGACCTAATATTAATGAGATATTCTTGATATGGCATGTTTAGTGTTCCACCAACGATCAATTACAATTCAAATGCCATTGGTTTACTCCTACAATTATGTTAATCAAATATCAAACTCCAATATTGCTTATATATAAAACAACATTTGTAAAACAACTTTCAGATCTAATAATGAGAGTACAAAATGAATAGGTTAAAATGGAAAATTTACATTATTTTATACATATTCAAGTCCAATTCATTTAAAACCTAATAATTATTATTTCTATTAATTTCACTCTGTGTCTTGCTGAAAATAATTCACATGTTGAAGTGTGGATGGGGCTTATTTAGACGCATTAATTATATCAAAGGCAGAACTTTCATTGTATGAATATGATGTAATACTGGAGTGTTGTCCCTTGTAAAACACGGCTTGCTGATGCACTCTGTAATCCCTACAGTGCACCTTGTTGGCTTAGTGGACTCAGTTGGCTTGATAACAAGCCTACTCCATTTAAAGTTTAATTATAAAACTTTAAGTTATTTTCTTTAAACAAATCAACACTTTGCTGATTTCCTTCTGTCCGATTTACTGTCAATTTGATTGTTTAGTTCATGAAAATCAAACATACAAGATATCACCATTGTTATTTCTGTTTTGTAACTATATGTTGACTGGTTCTTTTTTTGATTACACTGATCCCTCCAAAAAAAACCAGGAACTTATAGGTTATACCTCATAATCATCCAACCTAATTATATAACAAATCTGATATCTCATACATTGGATTTTCATCTACTAAATGATAAAATTAGTAATAAATCATGAAGTTTCCTCTATAAACATATTTTGATAGTCATTTGCTTAAAGTAGGTAATAACTGTTGTTTAATTGGGTGTTAACTGTATTTTAGAAATTGCTAGAGAGGATGACTCATGGTGGAGTGACCAAAACACTTTTCCTGTCTCTGGATGTTCTAAAGTTGTGACAGTCTTTAAGCAAAGCTGTCATCCAATTTCTGATTACATCCACTGCAGAACAACATACTGACATTACAAATGATCATCCTCTTGTGGAACCAACTGATATAAATTTATTTATTATAAATTTCAACAGGCTGTATGGCACAACACTTGCATCAGCAACAAAAACATAACATGGACATTTTACATTTCTTCTGAACTTACTAACTAGGCTGTTTTGGCTGATGTGCTGATGACACATAACATGGAAATTTTACATTTTTTCTACACTTACTGACTGGACTGTTTTGGCTGATGACACATAGCATGGAAATTTTACATTTTTTCTACACTTCCTGACTGGGCTGTTTTGAATGATATGCTGATGATACATAACGTAGACATTTTACATGTATTCCAGACATGCCAACCCTTATGATGTTGCTGTAAGTTTTACAGAAATGATGCTTAAAATATGGACTCAAGGAATAAGAGTATAAATGTTAGAAATACAATTGCTTGTGGTAAAATCTGGATACTGGCTTGTTCTTGTTTGATTTTAATCTGGATTTCATATTAGATTCAGTGGAACTGGTCAGGGAATCAGACTAACCTGACCAGACTTGTAAATGCATGTTTTCCAGCTTGACAATATCAGTACATGATATTTTGTGACACCTTACAGAAAACTTTTCCAACTTATGGGAAAAAATTGACTGCGTTACAGAGAAGGTCTTGTTAGGGTTGACAGGTCTGGTATTCTACACTTACTGACTGGGCTGTTTTGGTTGATATGCTGAGGACACATGTTGACATTTTACACTTATTCTACACTTACCGACTGGGCTGTTTTGGTTGATATTCTGAGGACACATGTGGACATTTTACACTTATTCTACACTTACCGACTGGGCTGTTTTGGTTGATATGCTGAGGACACATGTGGACATTTTACATTTATTCTACACTTACCGACTGGGCTGTTTTGGTTGATATTCTGAGGACACATGTGGACATTTTACACTTATTCTACACTTACTGTCTGGGCTGTTTTGGTTGATATGCTGAGGACACATAATGTGGATATTTTACATTTATTCTACACTTACTGACTGGGTGGTTTGGTTGATATGATGATGATACATAACCTGGATGTTTTATACTTCTACACTTACCAACACACCGCTCCAGTGGCCTAAGTGGCTTGAGCGTCCACCTCACATGCCAGACATCATTGGTTTGAACCCCCGCTGAGTCATACCAAAGACTTATAAAAATAATATTAGCAGCAGCCTCGCTTTGTGCTCAGCATTATGAGGTTAGTGTTAGGACTGGTCAGCCTGGTATTAGGATAATGTGACTGGGTGGAACATCCTGTTACATATCTGCGGTATGATGCCCCAGTGCTAGACCTCACTATAAACTAACTCAATGCAGGCATCATAGTGGTATGACTGAAAAATTGTTAAAGCTACTTTAAAAATCCAAATCACACACACACACTTACCGACTGGGCTGTTTTGGTTGATATGCTGATGACGCAGTTGAAACCAATAGCTATAAAAGTGAATAAAAATAATTTAAGGAGG
Source organism: Megalonaias nervosa (assembly GCA_016617855.1). Classification (NCBI taxonomy): domain Eukaryota; kingdom Metazoa; phylum Mollusca; class Bivalvia; order Unionida; family Unionidae; genus Megalonaias; species Megalonaias nervosa. The sequence continues at coordinate 126,703 of JAECUM010000689.1, forward strand.
AATGCTGTGCAGATTTTAGCAAAAAATAGTTTTGTTAAGTTGACACAATTGTACTATTAAACACACTTAAAACACAAAAGCAATTACAATGAACAATAAAAAGAGGCCCAAGTGGAATTGAGCTTGCTCTCCTGGCTGACATCTGCCTAACAGTCAAAATGCAAGAGCAATTGGCAACAGGTCAGCAAGGTGCTTTCTGTTGAAATGTTTTCCAATACTGTTGACAGCATATGTCATGAAACAATTGTTTCAAGGTTTGTCTAGTTTTTGTATCATTCCATTTCGAATGGCACATCAGCATCATTTGTGTCTGTAAGTCATATTCTGTTCACCAGTTTCTTAAGATAAAGTCCTATAAATATTTTTCCATTTTTATCAACAGCAGTTATTTTTGATGAAGAATAGCATTATTTGTATAAATCTGAAAGGTGTTCAGGCTAGGACACTTTTTGTCAAATCTTAATCAAAGTATGTTTAATGGCATTTCATAAGAAATTGTTATAGCTTTTTCTCTTTTTATCAACAGCGGCTATATTTTTGGGCAGATTGGCATCATTTGTATCCTGTAAAAAGCACTTCATGTCAGAATGCTTTCTGAAAAATTACATTCAAATTATGTTTAGTAGTTTTGAAAAGAAGTCATTAAAGGATGCAATTGCAGCTAAGATCTTTCTGTTTTTAGTAATGAAGCCATATTTATTAGCAAATTGGCATAATTGTTGTAAATTTTAAAGCCCTTATTACCAGAATGCTTTCTATCTAATGCGTTAAATTTCTTCTGATCAGTTTGAGAAGTCATTTAGAATTTTGTGAAGTTTAAGTAATGGCAGTCATATTTGATGGTGGATTAGCATCATTTGAAAGCCCTTTATGTCAATGTGCTTTCTGTCAAATTATGTTGACTGGTGTTTGGAAAGTTGTTTTAAAGTAAGTTGTTTTAAGATTTTTCTATTCTTTGTAACAGTGGCCATAATTTAAGCCATATTGGTATTGCATGTACATAACTGAAAGCCATCTAAGTTGGGATGCTTTCTGTCAAATCAGGTAAATTCTGTTGAGTAGTTTTTGTGAAATCTTTTACAGTTTGTTCTATTTTTAGAAACAGTGACCATATTTTGATCATGGACTGGCATCATTGAACAAATCTGAAAGATCTTCATGCCAAGATGCTTTCAATCATATCTGGTGAAATTCTGTTGTGTGGTTCTTGAGCAGAAGTCATTTCAATTTTTTTTTATTTTTAGTAACAGTGGCCATATCTGATATCAGATCAGCATCATATGAACAAATTTTAAACAGGATGCTTTCTGAGCAGGTTTTAAGAAGTTGTACATAGCAATTGTGAATGGACAATGCACATCAAACAAAGGACCATACCTGGTTTTATGGCCAGGTGAACTAAAAAGTGTTAAGTTGCAATTGCAAAATTCTGTCATATACTGCATTTAACTGCAGGACAAGAAAGCAATCACTCTAACAAAAATTGCAAGAACACAGTGATATATGCAATCTTCTGATGATGACTGTTATGTTCAAAAGCTTCATCCACTGAAACAATTAACAAAGGAAGTTTGTTAATTGATAAATTGAATTAAACTTATGAACAGTGGTATGGTAAACTGTCATGATTCCAAGATTAATCTGTCCCTCTCTCTGTGATAGTTTAATTGCAAAAGATTTTCAAATTTTATTTCCCAACAAAGATGAAACACCATCAATTAGAGTCTGCATTTTCTTGTTTTAGTATAATAAATTATACAGTATTCAAAGCTACTAGCTCTCAGTACCCAATATCTATCTCTTTCATGTTAAATCAATAAATCTGGTTTATTTATTCTTATTTATAGGAAAAATGGATAGCTATATAAGCTACTGTACTGTGGATCATTGTCAGTATCACAATTTGAATTTGTTCATGTTTCTTATGCAAAAAAACATGTGATGTTCCTTTAACTGGGACATGCCTTAGTAGGTGAACCATCTCTAATTGCCTTGGCACCAGAAATTGTCAGGGTAGACTGCCTGTTTGTCCCTGCCTTGAATTCATGTGTTGCAGTGCCATATAACCCTAAATCAAGCCAAACTTATGTCAAATCATGTATACTTTTCAATTCTGCAAATGAAAATATTTTTCCTACATCTCTGATGGTTTTATGTGCCTTTCATCCAGTTTTAGTGAAAGTAAAGACAGTCACAAAGTTGTCTGCTGGTTGGTTGGTTGGTATGTGTTTAATGCCATTTTTATGCACATGTTATGTTATACATGGTGGCCAGTATATATGGTGGAGGGAGAAATCAAGAAAACCTCAAAAAAGAACCACCAACCCACGGGAAGCTGCTGGTAAGCTTTCTCATATATCCACATTGGCCGAATTTGAGTCTTAAACCCATGCAGACAGGTAAGATGCCAGTGATCTGTAAATGCAAGTGCCTTAAGCCACTTGGCAACCCGGGACCCCCCTAGTTGTCTGTCTTCTGCAATTATGCATATAAGCCTTGTTCTAAATGAAATCTGATGAATCGGAAAATAGCATTTTCAGCTGACTTTTAGCTGATATTTAAATTTTTATATTTTATTTCATGAGCCTCAGGATAACAATGTCAAAGTCTTTGAGTGAAGTCAAAACCCCATGATGATGGACAAAAGGTCATCACACAAGCCATTCTAATCTATTACCAGTAGAGCTATAAATTGCATGAGCAAAATTATTTATCAACATGCATATCTTCTGCTTATGACCATAATATTTACAGGTTTCATGGCAATCCATCAAAAGCTGTGCAACTTTCCAGTAGATAGCATAGCATGTGCTTATAAAATGGTTGGTACCAGCATCTATCTTGTTTCTGGCAATGTTCATATTGACTGTCATCAGCATTTACAGAATATATTTTTTTATTATTATCATCACAACATTTTAATGTGAATAAAATTGGAGACAAAATCAATGCACTCACATACTTCACTAAAATTGTATGCTTGCTAACAGACTGTACTTTGAATAACTTTGTTTGGTCACCTAGTCCTTTGAATTAACTCTTCTTTTGCTCATGAATTATGAAAACTTACAAAAGATACTGCCTTCAAAATAGTCTCCATCTATCTAAGACAGCCTCATTATCCCTTTAATCATTCAACAGTATCAGATACTAAAATAAGCTGTGAAAAATCAGATATTAATTTATGAAAAGAAATGTGAATGTCACATTACACATCTGACCCATGTTGTAATAGTCCTCAAAGATGGCAGGGCATGGTTGGATTTGCAGATTATTGACTAATGGATCTCAATTACATAGGCATTTGGTCAAGGTAGGCAATCTTTAACTAAGCCATTATTCTCTTATTGCACTTCATGACCTTCGTCCTCTAAAAATCTGACTCTATAGTTTTTCTTTACTGCCTTAAGTGCAAACAATCCACATAGATTGGTCAAGGAACTTGCTTCAGAACAAAAATTATTCTGCAATTCCCATTTGTTTTTGTACCACAATGACCCTGGCCTTTGACCTCTTGACCCCAAATCAACAGGCCTCTTCCATACTTTAAGCACTAGCCCTCCACAAACTTTTAGTTGGGGTATGTGGTCGAAAACTAAAATTATTATGTGTACAAGTTTTCTTCTTTCAAAGTGACACTGCCCATTAACCTTTACAACAACAAGTTGATAGCATTCCTTCTTAGTCAAAGTGCAGCTCATCCACAAGCTATGGTGAATATATATGATTGCCACACTGACCTTGTACTGTGACCTTTTGACCCCCAAACTGATAGATTTAATCCCTAATCCATGTGCAAGCTATCCACAACATTTTGTCCTGGTATGTGATATTGAACTCATATTATTGTGTAAAAACCATTTTCTTCTTTCAGCCAAAGTAACCTTGACCTATGATCTTTTGATTCAGAAACTGATAAAAATTCTTCCTAACCCTAACTGCAAGCCATCCAAAAGGATAACTGAGATGAAGAAATTATATTCTCATGTGAAAAGGAAAAGTTAATAGACAGAAAGATGGACATACAAGGTCATAGCAGAATACCCTCATCAGAAATGGAGGGGGGCATATAAATCTAAATTAGTAAGTATAGATATCATAAAATGTCTGCATTTTGCAAATACACAATATTCTGTAGTTAGTTCATTCATCTTTTAGTAGCTAATGAAATACCCAAATAACAACAAAACAGGAAAAAAAAAATACTTACACAAATTGACCCTGGGCATCGATAGAGAATGCCAGATTATGCGCAAGTTTGTTACAATCTGTCGCCCTGGAATATTAAAAAATTATTCAAGTTATTATGTGAAAAAATTCCTTTATAGTTTACAATGTCAATACTATAAGTATATTTGTAATACAATTAATTAATGGCTTGTCAATATGCAAATCATATAACTTTTTAATAATATGAATATAAATCAACTTTTGATAAATCCACCCGCTATAAAATACGTCAATATAGTGCAGTCACTCATAAAACATTGGTGAAGTCATGGATAACAAGATTTACAAGATGGCTGTTGGCCATACTGGATTAAGACCAACATCATTTTCAATTAGGATCAACAAGACATCATAAATTCAGGAAAATAGCTGTAACAAGATTTTTAAGATGGCCATCATGGTGGCCATATATTATGTCAGATCAGCATCACTGTGAAACTTACATGCCAATGTGACCATTCATTCAGAAAGAGTAGAAATAACAAGATTTTCAAGATGGCCACTGAGGCAAGATTATTAAATGCAAGATTGGCACAATTCTTTTATATTTCAAGATGGCAGCCAATATTTGAATCAGATTGGCATCATCTTTATTTAGGATCAACTAGACATTATAAGAAGTCTTTCAGTAAAAACCCCATGCTGAGATTGCCATCCACTCAGGAGAAGAAGAGATAACTAGATTTTCAAGTTTGCTGCCATAGTGACCATTAGATTGGCACCAATTTCATTTGGAGCCAACAAAACCTTGAAATTAATGTACACATAAAGTTTCATAGCAATCCTCCCAGCAGATTAGGTGGAGTATTGATAACAAAGTTGTGCAAACAGATGGATGGCGGATGACAGATAGGCTATCGCAAAAGCTCTTCTGGTCAATGAACAGTAGAGTAAAACAAAAAAAAAAAAGAAATGAAATGTCATATCAATAATTAAACTGCAGTAAAAATGCACTTCCTTGCAATGCACTACTATATTCCTGTTAGGATAAGTGCTAAAGGACTTCCTTAAATAACAGTGTTCCAAAATGATTTAAAAGTAGGGAATTGGCTAATCATCAAGCATGGGTTTATTATTGGAGAAATACAATACTACAAAAGCAGAAACTTAAGTATTTTCACTTGTGGTTTTGCCACTAGTGAAAATACTGAGTTTTTAACCCATTTGATGAAATACACCCATTATTCACTTGTATTAAGCAAATATCCATTCTATAATTGACACAACAACGAACATATGCTTTACACATATTCTGTAGAGTGTGGTCTTTATAGCAAACACTGGCCCAACTCACAGCAGTGTTCTTCCCAGGACTTTTTACCATAGCAGTTGCTATATGCTATCATTTCAGCCTACTATAGAACCTGCAGTTACACTATACACTTATGCCTCTATGCTTTTATGTTCCCTCCTATCTTTATAAGATTAATTTGTTAAATAAACATCCTGTCACATAACTGAAAGCCCTAATACTAAAATGATACTTATTCTTACATCTTCTTGGGTATTTAATCATGATAATCCAGGATAGGTACTCTCTTAGCTGTTATTTTTTTGTACATGGCTTGCCTGAATGCTGGTACATGACCTTTATACTGACATAGTCACATGGTCAGTCAGAGATGAAAGAAGTCTGTTGGTAGTGTATGTTATGCATATTTCAGTCATCTCCACTATGAGTTAAAAAAAGTTTCATTGTGTTTCAAATTGAGCAAATTCTTGTGAAAAATGGACACACCACCTTAATAAATATGTAAAATTACCCAATGCCTGAATAGCCCCATGTTGGCCTGGCAATGAAGATAAGAGATTGGTGTCACCAGTGGTGGTCCTGATTCAGATAGCATGATTTATTCCAAAAAGTGAGCTTAAGAAATGAAGGATGGTGTTCAACAATGAATGGAAGACTTCATATCTCTTTATTTCTAGCAGGGTTCACATCTTGACTGACCACTTTCTAGAGAGTGCAAAATTTGATGATGTGAATATGGAGTGGCACAATTTAAGGTAGCACTCTGTGCATATCAAGGAGCACACATCCTTGAGACAGAAATTGGAAAATCATTGACTTTTCCAACAATAGTTAAGCTCTCTGACACTGATTCAATAAATAAATTAAACAATAACAAAAACCTTGATTGATCATTCTTAATGGAAAGGAAAATGTAGTATCCAAGTTATACTGTCATGATTATTTGAAAACACATCACTATCTTTATTCCTGAAGAATTTGCCCCTGGTAATTGGACTTAGGATTCAGGTAGTTTTGTACAATTTTGTACACCCATTAATAAATTTATGTTTCTTTTTTTCCAGACTGTGAAAGGTCATTCACTGCAAAGATCAGGATCATGAGTGTGGTAAGTTAAAGTCTGAATCATCATATGACAATTAGCACAGAAAGACATTGCCTAAAATGCTTTAATTTTAATGTGGTAATCAAAATATACATGGAAGTGAGGAAATGGAGGATACTGTTTATTAAAATTCAAAGACAAAGAGTTAGACATTAAATCATGTTGTAACTTTGGGAAATAAAGAACACTTTTAAATATATATACTTATATTATTTATCATTTATTTTATTTCTTTTTCACTTTTATGATGATAATCGATGTTTATTAAAGCATTTTATGACACTAACATGTGCTTACCCCAATGCTATCAAGAATGTTTGGGAGATCACTGCATAGACACATATTTCATCTGAATCACTGTCGATCAATGATAGCCTATGCTTAATTATAACCCAATCTCCAAGTTTAAAAAGGTTAGAATTAGCAAAGTTAAATTTGATAGAAGGCATCATCTTAAGATTTGACCTTCCATGCCTTAAAAAAAATTGCTGTCCCTGGCCTTATTAAAGGAGAACCGATGCTATTATTGAACCTCTTTCTCCATTGTTTCCTTTGGTATCCTCTACTGCATCCAGCTTATCTATCAACTTTTCACCAGGCCTGAGGCTCATTTGACTGAAATATAAATATAGTATTACTTAAGTACTGTATAATACACATTGAGAATGCAGACACAAGTATGACATGCCATTTTTCTCATGAACAAACCCTAGAGAGTAACATATACCATATAGCATATTATCTTCATGAATGTAAAATTTAATGATTTTATTTTTTTCCTTTCTAACATAGAGTGGATATAAACTTTGGTAATTTATACTTTACAGGCTTTCAAGCACCCTCTCATGAAAAACCTGTGATAAGGGAAAAACCTGGGATAAGGGAAAAACCTGGGATAAGGTAAGGCTATTTTATTTTCAAACATCAGAAAACACAAGGTAAAAATGGGGAAATCTGAGAGAAAATGTAGGGCAGAATCATATGATGGATTTACCTTTTGTAATTGAAACAATCCTATCTTTACTCACATGGGGACCCTGGGTGGACATGTGGTATAAAGCACTCACTTACCAATCACTGCAATCTAACCTCTGTCAGCATGGGTTCAAGTCTCAGGTTTGACCAATGTGGGTATGTGAGAGAGCTTTCCAGTAGCTTCCCATGGGTCAATGGTTCTTAATGGGTCCTCCACCAGTTAAACTGGCTAGAATGCATAGCCTAAATTGTGCTGAAAAATGGTGTTGAACCCATAACAACAAAATCTACTCACAAGCATGCCCCTCCAATCAAGAAAACTCCTTTTCTCAAGAATAAAAATATTTCACACTGCAGTAACCAACCTTTATCTATCACTTTAGTTCAGTCAAGGATGCTGTGTCTATCACTCAGAAGCAAAAAAAAAACAACCAAATTGCCCAGACAAATTTATAACTTCTGAGCACCAGATGTTTTCTCAAAACTGAATCAATTATAAGAAAGAAAGCACAAAGAGGCACAAAACCATTCCATGATTGTTGGTACATATTATATTGATAAAAGAATGCCTCCACAATTTTCAAACAGGCAAGGATAGTAGGGAACCCAATGAAAAAGTGTGGAAAATAGGGCCTGGTTTCAGCAATAGCATGTGTATGGAGGTTTTTATTTTACTTGGGATAACCAACATTATTTTGCACCCCTAACAATAATTGCCATTTTAGCATATGCTGAATTAATCTCAACAACACAATATTCCATTGGAGGACCAAGGAAAGATGAAAATGAGGACCAATGAGGACCCATAATGACTAGATCATCAGAGCATTAGACTCACGATCAGAAGGGTGCAAGTTCAATTCCCACCATTGGATCAGCCCATATCAGCTACCATGTCGAGTCCATGGGCAAGGCATTTTGCTCTACTTGTCTCAACATGATATAACCTTAAAAGTATTGCTGTGCTTTAAAACACCAAACCAAAGCAGGTCAAAATGACTTATTTAACTTTCAACAAGGAAAGAAATCAAGGAGAACAAATCATGCTGTCATATTATATTATTTAATATGCTAGTATATTTCATTAGAAAATAACAGTAGTACAATTGTGTAAAGTTGTCCTGTGATGTGGGCTGGGATTCATGCCTTTTTTATTGAGAACTTGAGTAGACTTTTACATTGTCAATAACAGCAGACAAGTTAACTGCAAACAAATTCCACCACTTAAATAATTTACTACAAAGTACAGCCATGATATCAAGAATAAATATTCAATTTGGTAGGCTTGTTACACCCATATGAAAACTTCCATTAAATAATTCATTTAGCAGATAAAATCAAGAAATGTTACAAGTCTGTTACTGGACTTGTCAATTGTTAGGAAAGAAAGAAAGCAGATGGGTACATAGCTCAATGTATTTAACAGTATCCAGTAGCCACTGTAAATATGAATCATCATATTCACACAAAAGTGATCTTGACCATGAAACATCATGACCAGTAAAAGGTATATAACGACATAAACCAATACAAAATAACATTATTTTCTTTGATATCAAAACATAGGTACTATAATGAGTGAATAAAAACTATAGATGAATTTGTTTTATTAAAACAAATCATTCTTCATATCTGCTAGAGGCCTGATTTTACAGGGAGAAAATCTCAGACTGAGTAACCTTGACATGGCAGCCAATACAACCACCATTAGAAGTATAATTCATGCATCAGTAATTCCTCACTTTAAATGCATGAAGACCACTCATCTAATTCCAATACTCATTTGCATGTACATTATACATTTACCCTGCTGTGGTAACCTATTACAGAATTTAGTGTATATTCATTGATGTGTAAAGTAAAGTTTATGACTGAATAAACATATATTTTCCAACATCAAACTGCACTGGTCATAAGGGTCCTTCATGATTATGATGTATATAGCATGGATATGTGGTCATGAGCTAAACAAAAACACTTAACCTAAGTTTGTAAAGCATAAAATGTAGGTCACAGTGACCTTTGGTTGTAAGGATGTAGGTGTCAATGACCAGTACTACTATTCTGATGTCTTTTTTATAACTTACTTTCATTATTGGGACAAGTCTTTAATGTGTTAAAATGATCAGAGGAAAACAAAATAAAGCCGATTATTTGTAATGTAAAAATAATTCAATTTCAGGAAAACATTATTTTGAGTTATTTTTTACAATTTTGTTCTGATATTATCATAATTTTGGGCATGCTCAAATCTCCTGAATTTTCCAGTCCAGCTTGCCTGACACAAGCTGAATTTTATTAAATTTATCTTGCCATGAACCCACTGTTGTTTAATACCTAGGAAAAATGGTGGGGTTGCAGTAAAATTTTATATGTGTGTGTGTGTGTGTGTGTGTGTGTGTGTGTGTGTGTGTGATTTGGATTTTTAACATAGTTTTAACAATTTTTCAGTTATATCACTAAGATGTCTGCAGTGTGGCAGTTTATAGGGATGTCTAGCACTGAGGCATCATGCAGAATAATCACAGTTGATATACCATCCCCACTATATATCTTTTTTTATTCAAAATTAATCTGATTTAGAATATAAGTCTACTTGACAATAAGTCTTCCAATTTGTATGATGTTTTGTCCTAGCTTAAGAACCAAAACTTGAAATTAAGTCATCCAATGCAAATCTTGTATACTGGTAAGTTAAGATATGAAGATAGAAACTAATGTTTTCATAGATGATATACATATATGTTCTTAACTAAACTGTAAATTTCTCACCATATGGCCAGTATTCTGCTAATGTTAAACCTTAATACATACATATATACCATCCTGGACCCAAATTTAGGCCAAGTAAATTCTCTCCCGTGCCAGAATAAGGCAGAAGTGGTAAGAAAACAGGGAGATGTAAGTGAAGAGTGGTCAACATTTCCAATGTTCAAAACAGAAATAATATAAAAGCAAATAAAATACTCACTAAAATTAATGAAAATGGTATACAGTTTTGTCTAATTCAGCAAAATTGCTGTTTGACACTGTTTTGCAAAGACAGGAAATTCAAAAATATGTTCATATCAAATATGGATGACAGATCTCAGGCTATAGTCCTTTTTCAGTAACCTCATTATCTGCCCTTTCTTTCAGAACTCTTTGGTGTATGGAGGCTGTGCTAGAAGCATTTCCAGTAGTTATTGCCACTGGTCAACATTGACCAATTGCAAAACAGGATGAAGTGAATGAAATTATATTTCTTGTCATGGGCAAACTTTCAAATTAAATACCCTAAATAAATGCATAATAAAGTAATTAAAAGATAATTGCTAGTATTAATGGATATAATCATATATCAAAGGGTGTGAGTATAACCTGTGCAGATATTTGTAACTGAAATTTAAAAAATGTAGAAGATAATTTGGAAAAAATAAAATAGTGAAACACAATTTGTTGGCTAATTAACAACAAGAAGAACACCACCAACAAATAAAAAGAAAAAAAATTAATTAAAGTTAACCTGAATATTGAAAGTAACATTTTATTTACTTAAGCTAATTATGAACTTTCATTCATAATTATGTTCTATATTATGCATAATGCTTAGAATATGCATCTGATGATGAAATCATTGTTAACCTTCCTGAATTAAACAAATCACTTACAAATAAAATGAATAATTTCCACTACATACTTCGTTTCCATCACCCTAAAGCGGTATACTATCAAAAAATTCAATAATGGACATTACTTCATGAGTGATCATTTCCATTTGCATACAGTGATTGTGTACTTTCATACAATTATTAGCATGGGTTTTGAAACTTCATTTATCTTCTATTTTGCAATACAAAAAGATATGCATGGATTTGATGCTTATAAACTTCTTTTGAATTTTTTAAAATGAAAAACATTAAACAAAACAAAAATAAAAATAATTTCCACTGCTTATTCTATTTCCATTGCATTCCACTTTTTCCATTGTGCACTGTATTTCCTTCCATTCCATTTTTTTTCATTGCATATTTTATGTAATCCACCAATCACATTCCACAACATCTAGACCATCAAAGTTCTTTTACAAAGGGTGAACTGTATACTGTTTTATTTGTGAGAACTTCTCACTCTTTTAGCTATGTAAAGCTACTGACCTCTAGAGTGCCCCCCCCCCTTACAGCCATCCAAAAATTGTAAAGGCTTTATGTGTTACTGTACCCCCCATGGTGTATGTGTTTGTTTTTCTGTAAAAAAAATCAAAAAGAATTTGGAAGAAAAAAGTATTATTATTTTTGTTCAGGGGTTGTTCTTTGCTATCAGCATATTATTATTTTATGGTGGGTCGTACTCTCAAGGTCCCTGGAGCTGGTCCCTTTGTTGTCCTCCTTGTATATCTTTAATGACATCTACTTCCCTCTTCAGACACTAGGTCTTGCAGCTGGTTTTTGTATCTTGGTTCCTAAATTTTAGTGATCTTGGCCAATGATAAATCTAATGTGCTGTGTGTGTGTTATATGCAACATTGTTTTAACCATGCTATATTGTGTTTGTGTTAGGACTGGCCATTTTGTATATTTTAATTTGTATTTAATTTTTTTATTTATTTACTTTTCATTTACGTACAGAAAAGAAAAAAATGATGTAAGGTATAACAGTTGTGCAAAATTATGTGTTGTGATGGTTCTCCAGTCTTGGTCTAGAAATTGTTTTCTAAACAGTGACGTGACTGGAGTTTTTATATATAGTATAGTAACATACATACATACATACATACATACAAACACAGAAATTTTATTGCATCGCTGTATACATATATATTTGACCATATATGTATACTCGGCACAGCATCCTGATTAACATAACTACATACAAAGCACTTGGCAAAGACGAATTCATTAGTGATGATAGCAGTTATCTTCTTGTCCAGCAGCTTAATTACCTACCAGATGTAGTAAATACCTAATATGAGAGGGAAATAACTAGGTTACCAAAACCGTCTATATAAGTCCTGTCTTCTTAATTTTACAGGACAAAATATGAAATAAATTTTTCCTGTCACAAGTAATCAGCCTAAACGCCTCAACATAGAACAATTAATTTTATTGTGACGGAGCTATAAATGCATGAAATTTTACATGCTTTTTCAAGCTTCATGAATTCTCAACCAGAATCTCACTCACTGAAATATAACTGCAAATATAAACAATTATTAAACAGACATAAAAGTTGATCAAAATGCATGAAAACACTATGATTAATGGTTTGACACTGCTCTTTGAACAGAAAACAGGCATAAAGAATGATATTTTACTCTGAATATAAAATCTTTCCAAAAAGGGGCTGTGGTGGGTAACACTGATTTGAGAAGAAACCACCTTGCTTTTCTGTAAACTCTGGCAAACATACACCCACTGGGAAAACTATTTCAATTAAAACACCCACTGGCGTGGACTACATGTGAAAACCCAACTGAAAATTTCACTCCAAAATAAGCCTATCTCAAAAGTAAGTCATTCATGAAAATAAGCCAATCAAATACATAATGTTCATTAATCCTGAATCTAAAAGTATGAATCTAAAATAAATCTTTGACATTTTTGTTTATGCACAAATAAATTTTGCATACATATCAATTATTTTCTTAGTTTCTACCAACAATTTCACTCCAAAATAAGCCTATCTCAAAAGTAAATTATTCATGGAAATAAGCCAATCAAATATTACATATGATTAATGTAAACAACTGTTTCTTTTTGAGTTTCTCTTGACGTGTGCAATAATGTTCACATTAGTCACATGTCTTTCTAAGGACAGAGCTCCTTTTAACCTTTGTGTCAATAACCTCCAAATTTACAATAAACAAATAGAAAAAAAATGCTTTAAACTGGAGACATTCCTTTGGACCTCAACTAAGGATTCAGCTGTTGAGGATGCAACTAATGATTTGGTTGTTGACTGAACAGAAGTTAGTGCACAACACACTGCTTTACTGGGGAATTGCATGGCTGAGAGAGAGAAAGATAAAGAGAGAGAAAGAGGCAAAGCATCTACGTCTATTTCAGTCACACCTGCCTATTATGTTTAATGTAGTACTAATATTAGTACCCCTACACCTACCTTGTGGACAGGGTACTAACATGAGCCTATGTGTGTCAATGGAGCAAGCAGGGTGTGATTCACACCCAGTGGTTTTTTAGCCTAATAGAAACAAATTTGAACATGTTCCTTGCATATAATGAAATAAATTGAGTAGTCCTCTTATTTAATACTGGAATTATTGCAAATCATTGTAGAAATAGTTGTAAAATCTCATTTACCTTTCTTATCTGATATTTTCGTTTAGATCGTCCAACATATTAGTTCAAATAATGACTACTTCTGTTCTCATCCTTGTTTGTTTGTGTGCAATATAAAGGTACTGAGGCCTTATTTGGAAACGTAAACAGATGGTAGTAAAACTATGGTGCAGTTTGAGTCGGGAATTCTGCGCATTAAAAGTAAATATGGTTTATTGGTGACTCTGAAATACCACCAAGCCACCATTATTCGCCACTTGACTGATAAAAAGGACGTATTTGTCCTGCTACCCACTGGATTTGGAAAGTCATTGACTTTGCCTTTTCTCAACAAAAACTGGTTTCCGCAATTAATGCAAGTATCCATTCTCCGTCTTCGCGCGTTATGTCATTCAACAATTAATAACATAGCATAGAATATCCGAATATGGTCTGGCAAGCCTTATTTAGAAAAAGGGTCATGGCAAGAGTCTTGCGTTATCTGTCATGGCAGACACAGTGAGGTTAGTGTAATCATGCCAATTTATTTTATTGTGTAAGGGCTTAATAAATTCATAATAAGCCAAACTTCTTTCACAACATGATTATACTTATGTAGTAGATTTCTACACTATTTATTTTTCTGACCTTAGTGATGATTTTTTTGCTCTATTACATGATATGGGATCAGTTTGTAGCCTCAACCGCAACAAATCAAGTTGAGGCTAGGACATCGTGGCTAGTTTTGATGATGCAGAGATAGTAAAAGCGAAAACAAAAACTTTACACATCATGTAAGAAAAGCGCTGGTACCTGTTCCTATGAGGAAAAAACGGGGAAACTAATAATAGCACCCTCTACTACACCCAATTAACTGGGAGTAGTGGAGGGTGTTATCCTTAGATCCCATCTTTTCCTGAAGCTGGTGCCCGTGAACACAAGTGAAACGAAAGATATAAAGGAAGGAATGATTCAAATTGCGTTTTCCGATCTTCAGTTTCGGTAATCAGAATCCCGAAATGGGCCGTAACGCTGACTAAATTTTTGACAGCAAAATAAACAGATTTACGTTTCTAAAAAAAACAACATAAAATGAAAACAGCGGTCATATTTGAGAATGGTTTTAAAAGATTAAAAACAAAAACATACAGAGAAAAAATGAGAAGGAAAAGACTTAAAAGATTGTTTTTAGTTGCGAAAAAACTAGCATAAGTCTATACTATGGACATTTAAATTTGATTTTTCTTGCCTAGGACTGATATCAAACCGAACATCACGATCTTCCCAAAGCTCTTCTGACGCCATTTTGACGCTGAATACTTAACGACATTCATCAATTCGGACATTCTCGGCTATTTCTACGAGTCAAAAATTACTCTGGTTCCCTGACCTCTCTCCACTCCGTATTCTTCATTATAATGAAGAGTAATGGAGTGGAGAGAGGTCAGGGAACCAGACTAGTAAAAAAAAAAATACGCCTCGGATATCAATAGGAATATCCTCGGCCATTTCCATTGCATGCTTAAAAAAATTTTAAAAAATAGGAGGAAAAACATGATGTAAATGAAGAGAAAAACAAACACACACTTAAGGACATGTGTTGGCTTAAATTTTCAGTCTAAAAAGTATGTTAAAACATATCTTTTGTCAAATGCTGTATTGAGGAGAGTGGGGTTTGCAATTTCCAATACTGTTTTCGCTTTTATCATTCAACTTCTAGATTTAATTCTCTCACTAAACGGACACCAACTGTCACTTAATAAATACTGCCAGGCAGAAAATAAAATTTTCTTGCAAAATTATGCAGAGCTAAGTGAGGCAGATTTGGTTCTCAGGTTTGTAACAAATTTAGGGGGGGGTTGGTGGGGTGGGGGGTCTTTATTTTCTTTTTTCTGCGACAGTAGTATATGGGGGCGATATGGCCCCACGTAGACCGTAATGTTAAAAACAGGTCCCGGCACTATGGCCCCAAAATTTATAGCCCCACGTAGACCTCTATGTTAAAAAAGGGTCCCGGCACTATAGCCCCAAAATGTATAGCC